>JAQMRL010000027.1:1869848-1990302 GCA_035578175.1 Catonia carolina
CATAGCAGGTGCGTATGAGTTGGTTTTGGTTGTTGACAGTAGGAGCAACTTAGAGGGCGCTGAACTATATGTTCCTTCTGTACTGTACGCTTTACCTTTGCACGGTTGTCTAGACCAATGGTTCCCAAAGTGGGGAGCGCTGCCCCCAAGCGAGCGTGAGACTCGTCAAGGTAGGGCGCGGAACTTCGATCGTCTGTCAACATAGACTTCCTGCCTAATAGACTTCCTACGTAATACAAGTTTTAGAATATAAAAAGTTTCTGCTGGCAAAAGACATTCGATAAAATTGACAAACACATGTTGGGTTATAATTCCAGTTACCCCAGTAATAACAGCAAGCGGCAGTAATGTTGGTAATTATCTTTATCAAGCACTCTATCTGTGCGAAAAGATGTTCTCAGCACTTGTTACTATTAGAACAAAGCATCGTGCAATGTTGGTTTTATCAATGATTTACGTTGTGCACTTTCTAATATATAACCTTTTTTTTTTAAAAAAAAAATGGCAAGGTCATCCTTTCACTGATTTATTTTGTCTCTTGTTAAAATTAAATTGCAACTTCTAATGCTACAAAAATATGAAAAAATTAAATGTATGGTTATTCATGTAATACATGATTTTTCATTGCCAGATAATTGTGTAAGGGGCGTGAAGGTTTTCTTTTCGGCAAAAGGGAGCGTAAAGGATAGAATTGGAACGCTTAGACTCTAGACCGTGGTCCAACCTATTATGGGTGCATCGCCCCTTTGTGAAGGATGACTTACACTATCGCCCCCCTTCTCTTAGCATCGTATACCTAATTAATTTGAAGTATTTGTTGATAATAAGTATGTTATTCTGTAAAAAGATTTATTATGTCACAACAAGTAATCACCGAAGCAGTGTCCAGAATTCTCATCGCTTGTGTAGGACGTCGTCCATAAAAAATGTCAACAAGAGTTTAGTTTATTTGTTTGTAAAAAAAAAACAGTATCGATCCCCAGTAAATATTCTACCCTGTAGTACAGTTTTATTTTCTGTCTTTGGATACTCATCGCCCCCCTGCGAACCCAAATCCCCACTAGGGAGGGGGCGATCGCCCCAGTTGGGCAACCAATGCTCTGAGACCAGCCGGGACGACTCTAGACGAAGTAAAGTCGTCGCCAAAATCAGCTGTTTTTTAACAGCTGATTTTCGACGAGTCCTGGTTGAAATCCTAGTAAAGGTAGTACTTTTTATACGGATTTGATAGTGGACAGTGGTTGTGGGTGTACTTTGATGGTTGGGGTTCATAACCTACTACCACTCTCACTCTGTCTGTAGAAGACTACACCTTCATTACACGACATACATATCATTCCATCTCATTGTGTCATGGGGTGCTTATTGTTCTGAATTTACAGATTGCAACGTACACTAATTAGGAATTACAAAAAAAACCTGTATCAGCTGTTCGTTTGTCTTAAATTAAATGTCTTAAATTAACAGTCGCCAGTATGACAGTCTTTTTCCCATCGGAGGTTTTTTTGTTCTAACGTCCGACTGTTCTGCAATTACTGCTAATGCAGACGGTGACCGATGAAATAATTTTTTGTAACGTATGAAAATATGCCATGCCTGGGATTCGACCCAGACCGCATGATAAGAGGCGAGCACCGTTCCAACTACGCCAATGCGGCCAGCAACCCATCGCGAGTTAGAAATCATCATCATTGTGCTGCTGCACTCCAACTAATTATGTTTAATTATGGAAAGAAGTTTTTTTTAATATCAGTTCTTCTTTGAGGTAATCATTTCTCATATGGTTTTTACTTTCTCTTGCCTATATGAATATATAGGAAGGAAAGTATTGTTTTCATGTCGATTTTAAGAAATCGAGGTTTCACCGGACTACACGTTTTCAGACCTCCTGAACCCAAAAAACAATTTATAATAAAATTGTTGTTATTTTAAAAATACAAGTGTGTTTGTGTGTGTGTGTGAATATAATCTCAAGAACGGAACATCGTACGAACTTGAACTTAAAACTTAGGTTACATACCGCTACCGGACCGCACACGAACATTTTCATCAAAATCGGTCAACCGGAAGTAGTAGTTTATTCGTGTATTTTTCACTTTTTTGCGATTTTCTCAAAAACTGGTCCTACGATATGTTTTAAAATCGCCTCATAGCCCACAATTGTTATTAGGATTGATAATAATTATTATTATTTATTTTTTATTAGTATTATTATTATTATTTATTGTTAATAATTGTTATTGTTATGCTCTACAAGATAGTGTAGGCGCCATGTTTGCTGAAATTCTTGGTCAGGCTGTTTTCACGTAGAAAATTGTTTTTTACGATTACGGCTTTAATATACATTTTAGTGCAAAAATGTATTAAATAAAAGTTGAAGAAAATTTAAAATACTATGACTTTATTTCAAACATTTTTTTTTTTGTATAACGCTTAGTGTAGCGGTAATTAGCGATTTTCTGTTTTTTCTCACGAAAACGTGTGAAAAATCGATTTTATTTTAAGATTTCGGCCTTAGTATGAATTTTACGAAAAAAGTTTATTTAATCGAATTTAGAAAATTAAAAGATCTAAAACTTAATTAAAGTATTTTCTCTACGGAGCCTAGTTTAGCGTGAAAGAGTGATTTTCCGTATTTTTAATCCAAACTGAGGTTGATTTTCATTTTGCGTCTTTCATAATATATGATTACAATTAAGTTATGTTTGTTGAGGTAATTTTTTCTTTATTTCTTATGTTTTATTACTAATGTTAGGTTTAGTGTTAATTATTTGCATTGGCAAGAGAAAGTTGTTTCACACCAGATATTTACAATAATGATGTTCTTACTACACTAATCTGACTTAATTCCTCAAACGTTCATCACTGATAATTTTTGGAAAAGTCCTGAAATTTAAAGAATTAATTATTATTCTGTGATTGGTATGCGTGCGAGGGCGGGTTTACTCGTGTGATCTTAACAGACTATTTAAGTGGCGGCCACGGAGGTGGCGCTGTGGTTAGCGTGGTACGCTGCAAAGCGGATCTGGAAGATTTTTGCAAGTTTAAACCCACCGCTCCTTACCCCAAAGTAGTCGCTATTAATCAACATGTTATTGCCACTTCAAAAAAATCTGGATGTGAAACACTCACACGACTTTCTCTTGCCAATGCAAATAATTAACAATAAACGTAACATTCGTCATAAAAACATTAGAAACAAACAACAACACTAACCTCTAAAAATATAACTTTACTTAAATCATGAGTGAAAGACGCATAATTAAAATCGACCTCAGTTTGGCTTAAAAATACGGAAAACACTCCTTCACGCTAACTACGGCTGTAGAGAGAAAAATGTTTTGGTTAAAAGTTGTAGATCTTTCAATTTCCTATAAATTTGATTATATACACTTTGTCGTTAAATTCATACTAAGGACGAAATCTTAAAAAAAATCGATTTTTCTTACGTTTTCGTGAGAAAAAACAGAAAATGATGATAATTACCGCTATAACTAAGCGTTATACAAAAAAATGTTTGAAATAAAAGTTGTAGGATTTTAAATTCTCTACATTTTTTATTATACAAATTTTTGAGCTAAATGCATATTAAAGCCGTAATCATACAAAAAAAAACAATTTCTTTACACGAAAACAGCCTCACCAAGAATTTCAGAAAACATGGCGTCTACTCTATCTTGTAGAATATAAAAATTTAGTAAACCAGGCGATTTTTAAAAAAATCGTAGGACCAGTTTTTGAGAAAATCAGAAGAAGTGAAAAATTACACAAATAAACTACTATTTCCGATTGACCGATTTTGATGAAAATGTTCGTGTTCAGTCCGGTAATGGTGTGTAACTAAAGTTTCGAGTTTCAAGTTCGTACGATGACGTGTTCCGTTCTGAGATATTCTGTTCACACACACACACACACACACACACACAGACCAATGTCTAAAAACATGTTTTTTGGATTCAGGGGGTAAAACATGTAGATCCGGTGAACACTCGATTCGAAAAATCGACATGAAAACAATACTTAGGCCTACCTTATATCATATAGGCAAGGGAAAGTAATAACAAACAAAACAACCTCAAAAAACATAACTTTATTTTAATCACGAGTGAATGATGCAAACTTAAAACCAAACTTCTGGCTTAATAATAAAGAAAATCACTTTCACGCTAAACTAGGCTCTGTACAGACAAAAAGCTTAAAAAATAAAAGTTGCATATCTCTCAGTTTTCTAACAATTTTTAGGGACACCCTAACCCAACAAAACACGTTTTTAGCGATTGGTGTGTGAGTGTGCGTGTGCGCGCGCGCGTGTGTGTATGTAGGGAGGGAACAAAAATCTCAAGAACGGAACATCGTACGAAACTGAAACTGAAACTTAAGTTAGGTACTACTAGAGACCCGACATGAACATTTTCATCAAAATCGGTCAACCGGAAGTAGTTAACCGGTTTAACCGGTTACACGATAAACTTAGGTACGTTTTTGTCATAAAAGTATACTAAGGCCGAACTCTTAACAAATCCAATTTTTTACAGATTTCCATGAAACAAACAGAAAATTATTAATTACCGCTAAATTAAGCGTTATACAAAGAAATGTTTGAAATTAAAGGTTTGGGTGGGCGTCTCCGTAACGTAATGGTAGCGCGCTGGCCTACTATGCGGAGGTCCCGGGTTCGATTCCCGCCTAGGGTCTGGAAATTATAACAAGTCACTACTGAACCTGCCATAACCACCCACTCGAGTCACTAATGATCAAGCTGTAAATGATGCGACTGTAAATAAATAAACTAAAAAAAAAGCTTCAGGTTTTAATTTAAATGGTCTACAACTGATTTTATACACTTTTGTCCTAAAATTCATAGCCTATAAGGCCGCAATCTAAAAAAAAAATCTGGTTTGAAACACTCACACAACTTTCTCTTGCCAGTGCAATAATTAACAATAAACCTAACATTAGTAATAAAACATAAGAAATAAACAAAAACTAACCTCAACAAACATAACCTAATTTTAATCATGAGTGAAAGACGCAAAATGAAAATCAACCTCAGTTTGGCTTAGAAATACGGAAAATCACTCTTTCTCTCTAAACTAGGCTCTGTAGAGAAAAATGTTTGAAATAAAAGTTGTAGAATTTTACATTCTCTACAACTTTTATTATATAAGTTTTTGAACTAAAATTTATATTAAAGCCGTAATCTTAAAAAAAACAACGTTTTTACGTGAAACACGCTCACCGAGAATTTCAGCAAACATGGCGCCTACCCTATCTTGTAGAGAATAAAAAATGAGTAAAATAGGCGATTTTAAAAAAAATCGTAGGACCAGTTTTGAGAAAATCGCAAAAAAATGAAAAATTATACGAATAAACTACTACTTCCGGTTGACCGATTTTGATGAAAATGTTCGTGTCGCGTCCGGTAGTGGTATGTAACGTAAGTTTCAAGTTTCAAGTTCGTACGACGTTCCGTTCTTGAGATATTCTGTTCACACACACACACAGACACACACCACACAGACCACAGACACACACACAGACCAATCGCTAAAAACATGTTTTTTGGGTTCAGGGGGTCTGAAAACGTATAGATCCGGTGAAAACTCGATTTCGAAAAATCGACAGAAAGCAATACTTTCCTTCCTATATATCATATAGGCAAGAGAAAGTAACAAACTTTTTTTCTACGAGAGCAGAGCACAGCCTCCCCAAGAATTTCAGCAGACATGACGCTTATCCTTATCCTATCGTATAGAGCGTAAAAATGTAGTAAATGAGGCGATTTTTAAAACAAATCGTAAGAGCCGTTTTTGATAATATCGCAAAAAAGTTAAAAATGACACGAATAAACTACTACTTCCGGTTGACCGATTTTGATGAAAATGTTCATGTCGGGTTCTCTAGTAGTACCTAACTTAAGTTTCCAGTTCAGTTTCGTACGATGTTCCGTTCTTGAGATTTTTGTTCCCTCCTACATACACACACACACACACACACTCACACACCAATCGCTAAAAACGTGTTTTGTGGGTTTAGGGTGTCTGTAAACGTGTACATCCGGTGGAAACTCAATTCCTGAAAAATCGGCTTGAAAACAATACTTTCCTTCTTATATGTTCATAATTTAATGGTAAGAGAAAATAAAAATAAATTAAAATCGGTTCATCCGTTCGGGAGCTAAGATGGACAGTCTGATACTCAATTTAAATTATTTTTTTTGTCGAGGGTTAAAAATACCGCCGAGCTCTTTGTATAGGTAATCACAATAGTCTACCTTAAAGCCCACCAGGACTCCAAAAACAGAACCAATTTAGATTTTAGTATTTTAGTATTTTTTTTTTTTAATTGTTAATATGTGTACGTTGCAATGTGTTCAATTGAGAACAATAAGCAACCCCATCACCCAATCAGATGAGGATGATGTGTGTGACGTGTAAATGAGGTGTAGTCTTGTACAGACTCAGGCCGACCATTCCTGAGAAAGTATGGTTAAATGAACCCCAATCATCAAAGTACACCGCGTAACCACTGTATAGCATCAAATCCGTATAAAAGTAACTACCTTTACTAGGATTTGAACCAGGAACCTTCGTCTCGAAAATCAGCTGTAAAATTTTAGTAATTATATAGGCAAATTTCGAGGTAGTTTTATTAAAATATCAAGTTGCCATAAAAAAATTCGTTAATTCGACGTTTGGCCTTCGGGCCAGCCCAGTCAGTCAGCTGGTAGAAAGTCGCTATTATTTGTTAAGTAACACCGGTTGGGCAAGCGACTTTATATGGTGACCAGTTGACAGCCATCCATGAACAAACTCTACTGGGGGTCCCTGTTCAAACTCATGTCTAATCCACGTCAAAAAAAAAAAATACAGCAAAAAGCAGCAACCCACCGGGTTGGTTCTAGGTAAAGTCGTCGCCAAAATCAGCTGTTTAACAGCTGATTTTCGGAGACGAAGGTTCCTGGTTCAAATCCTAGTAAAGGTAGTTACTTTTATATGGATTTGAATGGTAGACAGTGGTTGTGAGTGTAGTTTGATGGTTGGGGTTCAATTACCATACTCTGTGAGTGTGAGTGTGTAGAAGACTACACAGTCTCATTTAGACGTCATACACATCATCCTCATCTCATTGCTTATTGTTCTAAATTGAACAGATTGCAACGTACACATATTGTTGTTGTTGTTTAGGTCAACAGCCGAAAAGCTGGTTTGAACCTCTAGAGGTTTTACTAAGTAAAACGAGGAGTGAGGTGTTTTACCATTGCCTTCCTCACTGAATGGAAAAGTATGCTTATCAGCATGCGGGCCCTCTGAAATGCACGTATTTTCCACTCTGTAAATGACACCTTAACTTCATTCACCACAGGGTCTGGCTGTATAATGAAATTCATTACTTTCAGAGGAGATAACTTTGATTAGTGTCACAGTACACCTCTACCTCTTCTGTTCTTAAATGATTCAGTCATTTAATTGGCTGACCATGTGATAAGAAACAGAACTATTTATTTTAGCCCTGCAACGAACAGATTGAGTGTAAATAATTTGACACTCCACCTGTCTGTTATGGGCAGGTACACATATTAGGAATTTAAAAAAAAACAACCATCAAATTGGGTAGTTGTCAACAAAGAACAGTTCCCGATAACAAATAAAAGCTAAAAAAATTCGAGGTTTCCATACATAATATTTTTTGGCAAGTGGAAGCTGTGTGTATTAAGATGCATGTATGTGGCGAGTAGTATGTATTCGATTACGTGTATTGATATTTCACGATACCATACTTTGTCTTTGTAAATACTAAATTAAATTTATGGCAGGAAAAAAATATCAAAATTTATAAAGAAAAGTTAAAAAGGAAACTATTTTACGATTTAATGCTTATACTGTATTATGAAAATGACGTCCGTTTTTCCCCGAATAATTTTATTGTGTTTGAGTAAAGCAAGTTTAAACATGTTTGTATAAAACGTCCCCAACCCATATTTTTGTCTGTATTTGTAACAGTATGCAGGTTGTGTTCAACTGGTGATGCGCGCGCATCAAACAAATGACAATCTTATCTATGATAATTATATCGTGTTTCTTTATTCAGGTAGTTAAATTTGTTACCCGGCGCGGGTCAGTTGGTCAAATTTGTACCGGACAATTTTTTGGTTTTTACCGCTATGGGTTTTGTTTTATTAAATTGTCCGTGTGTGTGTGTGTGTATTGAACTTGAATTATTTATTTCTTAAATGAATATTATCTGATTGAAAACAGGTTAGTTTTATTTTATTAAAAACATTATCATTATAATATGGGCGTACTTAAGTACAGTAAAACCTCTCTAATTCGGACTAATTGGGGGGAAGTGAAGTCCGAATTATTGAAAGTCTGAATTATCGCGAATATTTGTTTACATCTAAAAATTGAATAATTTAGGCAATTAAAATTTAAAAAATAAACGTTACTTGTCTGAAATATCGATGTTTAATGAATTTACAGTAGTTTATTGAAAAACAACAAAGTTAAAAGTATAGAAATAAAAATATTTACGGCAGTAAAAATATTGTTAAATAATAAATGTCCAGTGTAAAATAATATTTAATTAAAACACTTTACTTACGTACCGATTATTTGGCATTTGTTGAAGTAGAGGGTTGACAAATATCCTTTGGGATCATTTGAGGTTGCTTAGAAAAAAAACTTGTTATTTTTTTCTGTGATTCTTTGCTACACTGTTTTCTTATAACTTGTTGGCGCGTCTCTCTTAGGACCAGATAATAGTCATTGAATTCCGTATTGAAGTCTGCAAATTCAATAAGTTCGTCTTTGTGGTTTCTCACTTCACTAGCTTAAATTGTGGAACGTTTTCTTCACTGAGTAACCAATAATGTATTACAGGATGAAACAATTTTGAATTAGACAGTTAAAAGCTATTACTTTTTGAAGTAGCACTTTATTAATTTTTAACTAAAAAACTTCTAAAAAAAATTAAAAAAGCTGCACTTCTTGGAGTAGTCCGAAATATCGCGAATTCCGAATTAGTGAGGTTTAACTGTATTTATTTATTTCACTTGTTAAAACTCTTAACGACTTTTACATTAACTTATATTTACATGGCGTTCGTAACAGTCGAGCTTTTCACCTTTTGAAAAATTTGGTAAAATATACAGAGGTAGGCTACTTTATTACATGACTTTACTTGACAATTAATTCTCCCATGAATATTATTATTTATTTATTTTATTTTTATTTATTTATTTGTTTTATTTAGTTAAACATAATACAATTATTGCTATACTAAGCTATTTACAATATTTTTAACTAAATAAAAATACTTATACGCAAAAACTCTTCATCACAAAGAGTTCTGTCCGCGCATAGGAGTAAACAAAAAATTTATTTAAACAAATTTATTAATACTAATAATTACTATAAAAAATACTATTATAAAATTTAAAAAGGGTACAAGAAATACATTAAACATTTTTTTGTTGAAACTATTAAAAATAAATGATAAATACCATTAAATTTATATAAAAAATATTGATAATAATTTTAATAACAATAAAATTCTTACCTTACATTATGTACAATTGTATTAATAGGGAAAAAACTTCATTTTTTCAATAACTAAAGCTACTTTATAATAATTTTAGAGAGATTGCGTCGGCGCTTCGCACGACTTTATTCGTCGTGGTCAGAGGGGTTGTAACGGTTACCCCTATTCCCTTTCTAAATATCCCTACTAAAGTGTGTTCCATTTTTTTTTTTAACGTCCGCCTGTTCTGCAAATACTGCTAATGCAGACGGTGAAGGTTGAAATGATTTTTTGTAACGTATGAAAATATGCCGTGCCTGAATGGGATTCGAACCCAAGACCGCATGATGAAAGGCGAGCACGTTACTAACTACGCCAATGCAGCCGGTAACATGTTTTCCAGATTATTTATTAAATTTTATCATGAAATGAAATTGGCAATACCTGTACTCGATGCTTATGTAAACGACAACATTTATAGACAAATATAAATAAACAAATTGAATGTTAAAAAAAAAATTAAAAAAAAAAAATTTTTAAGAAACGCTATTATTTAACAATTAATCAAAAAAAAAATGAACTAAAAATAAAAAAATAAAAAAATTTACAGAAACAAAATCACAGACATTACAGTTAAAAATAAAAGCGTGGCGCATTAATATATAGGCCCCTATAATATTTATTGTAAAATATTCGTTGTAAAATATTATATTATATTAATGCGCCACGCTTTTATTTTTAACTGTAATGTCTGTGATTTTTTTTTGTAAATTTTTTCTTTTTTTCTTTTTAGTTCATTTTTTTTGATTAATTGTTAAATAATAGCGTTTCTTAAAAAATTTTTTTTTTGTAAATTTTTTTTTTGATTCTTTGTAATTTTTTTTCTGTGATTTTTTTGTAAATTTTTTTTTGTAAATTTTTTTTATTCTTTTCTTTTTAGTTAATTGTTTTAAGTAATTGTTAAATAAAAGCGTTTTTAAAATTTTTTTTTACAAACACCTCCACAGCGTATTGTCATCGAAGATAAACAAGTGTGCAAAGTTTGATTCATATTGATACGGTAAAAGTATTAAAATTTTAAGTTGCAAGATTTGATTGATCCAAGAGTAAGTTAAATAAAAGCGTTTAAAAAATTGGAATAATAATTTTGAGTTAATACTTTTTATAAAAAAAATTAAATATTGTGGGTTTTGACTAGTTAAATTGGAAATTTGCAAAATTAAATGTTAAATGTCCCCGATGTGTGTAGGCTACGTTGCAAACTGTTAAATTGCCAGCCGCATTGGCGTAGTTGGTAACGTGCTCGCCTCTCATCATGCAATCTTGGGTTCGAATCCCATTCAGGCACGGCATATTTTCATACGTTACAAAAAATCATTTCAAACTTCACCGTCTGCATTAGCAGTAATTGCAGACCAGTCGGACGTTAAACAAAAAAAAAAATATGTTAAATTCTGAACAATAAGCAAATCTATGACCCAATGAGATGAGAATGATGTGTATAACGTGTAATTGAGGTGTAGTCTTGTACAGGCCCAGGCCGACCATACCTGATAGAGTATGGTTAATTGAACCCCAACCATCAAAGTACACTTGCAACCACTGTCTAGTATTCAATTCCGTATAAAAGTAACTACCTTTACTAAGATTTGAACCAGGAACCTTCGTCTCCGAAAATCAGCTGTTTAAAAACAGCTGATTTCGGCGACGACTTTACCTCTAGACCACCCCGGTGTGTTAAATGTTAAACTCTTTTTTTTTCTTTTTTTTGTAACTTCTAATTTGTGTACGTTGCAATTTGTTCAATTCAGAACAATAAGGAACCCCATGACCCATTGAGATGAGGATGACGTTATGACGATTAAATGAGGTGTTGTCTTGTACAGACTCAGGTCGACCATTCCTGAGAGAGTATGGTTAATTGAACCCCAACCATCAAAGTACACCAACAAACACTATTTAGCATTCAAATCCGTAAAAAAGTAACTAACTTTACTAGGATTTGAACCAGGAACCTTCGTCTCCGAAAATCAGCTGTTTAACAGTTGATTTTAGCGACGACTTTACCTCTAGACCAACCCGGTGGGTTAAATGTTAAATAACTTAAAAATTTGCCTTTTAAATTAACATGGGCCTTCGGGCCAGCCCAGTCAGTCAGCTGGTAGAAAGTCGCTATTAATTGTTAAGTAACACCGGTTGGGCAAGCGACTTTGTATGGTGACCAGTTGACAGCCATCCATGAACAAACTCTACTGGGGGTCCCTGTTCAAACTCATGTCTAATCCATGTCAAAAAAAGCAAAGAGCAGCGATCAAATTGGGTAGTTGTCCACAATGTACAGTTCCCAATAACAAAATCTAAAAACAAAAAAAAAATAACATGATAGGTGATTGCTGCAGGGTTGGTGGATCACGCCAAAAAAAATATGACAATCACTAGTGTTTTTACTCTCTCTTGCCCTGTATGAATAAACTGCACGTTTTCAGGGCCCCTGAACCAAAGATCTGATGTTTTCAGCGATCGGTCTGTGTATACTATATTTGTTCACATATATGTGAACAAAATATCTCAAGAACGGAATATTGTAACAAAATTGAAACTTGAAACTTAAGTTAGATAATACTAAAGGACCCGACACGAAAATTTTCTTCAAAATCGGTCGACCGGAAGTACTTGTTTAATCGTGTCATTTTTCACTTTTTGAGATTTTCTCAAAAACAGCTCGTACGATTTATTTTTAAAATCGCGTCATTTCCTACATTTTTTATGCTCTACAAGATCCCGTAAGCACCATGTATGCTGAAATTATTGGACAGGCTGTGCTCTCGTTGAAAAAAAAATGTTTTTTTTTCTGATTGCGGCGTTTACAAAGCAAAAGTGCCGTACCCTATATAACGAAAGCTGTAGAAAATTTAACAAGCAACAAACTTTTATTGCAAACATTTCTTTGTTAAACGCTTAGTTTAGCGGTAATTATTCATTTTTCTGTTGTTTTTTTCCATGAAAAACTGTAAAAAATGGATTTTGAGATTCGACTGTATACGTGTTAAAAGGAAAGGTAGTTAAAGTTGTATAGCTTCCGCTCATGTGGAGGTCTCCTGGCTGGAAATGTACTGTACACCCAACACGTAGACTATTGTATTTAAGATTAAAGAACAAAAATAAGTTATTTTTAAAATTGCCAAACAGTAGTTTCTATATTTTTTCCCTATTAAAAAATCTGGTGTGAAATACTCACACAACTTTCTCTTGCCAATGCAAATAATAATGAAACATTGGAAATAAACAAAAAAACTAACATAAAAAAACATAACCTTATTTTAATCATGAGTGAAAGACGCAAAATGAAAATCAACCTCAGTTTGGCTTAAAAATACGGAAAATCACTCTTTCACGCAAACTTACAAATGATGTGCAGAAACTATGTTGTAATAGAAGTCACAACGTTTTAAAAAATCTGGTGTGAAACACTCACACAACTTTCTCTTGCCAATGCAAATAATTAACAATAAACCTAACATTAGTATTAAAACATTAGAAATGAACAAAAACTAACCTCAAAAACATAACGTTATTTTAATCATGAGTGAATGACGCAAAATGACAATCGAACTCAGTTTGGCTAAAAAATACGGAAAATCACGCTTTCACGCTAAACTAGGCTCTGTAGAGAAAAATGCTCTAAACAAAAGTTGTAGATCTTTTAATTTTCTATAAATTTAATTATATACACTTTTGTCGTAAAATGCATACTAAGACCGAAATGTTAAAAAAAATCGATTTTTCTTACGTTTTCGTGAGAAAAAAAACAGAAAATCGCAAATTACCGCTAAACTAAGCGTTATACAAAAAAATGTTTGCAACAGAAGTTGTAGGTTTTTAAATTCTCTACAACTTTTATTATATAAGTTGTTGCGCTAAAATTTATATTAAAGCCGTAATCTTAAAAAAACAACGTTTTTTACGTGAAAACAGCCTCACCGAGAATTTCAGCAAACATGGCGCCTACCCTATCTTGTAGAGAATAAAAAATTGAGTAAAATAGGCGATTTTAAAAAAAATCGTAGGACCAGTTTTTGAGAAAATCGCAAAAAAGTGAAAAATTACACGAATAAACTACCACTTCCGGTTGACCGATTTTGATGAAAATTTTCGTGTCGCGTCCGGTAGTGGTATGTAACTTAAGTTTCAAGTTTCAAGTTCGTACGATGTTCCGTTCTTGAGATATTCTGTTCACACACAGACACACACACAGAGACACACACACACACACACAGACCAATCGCTAAAAACATGTTTTTTGGGTTCAGGGGGTCTGAAAACGTATAGATCCGGTGAAAACTCGATTTCGAAAAATCGACATGAAAACAATACTTTCCTTCCTATATATTCATATAGGCAAGAGAAAGTAAAAATACCGAAAAACGTTTTTTTTTCATTTTAAACATAGAAAATGAAAACCAACCTGTTTGACTTAATAAGCGGAAAATCACTCTTTGACGCTAAACTAGGCTCTGTAGAGAAAATGCTTACAATAAAAGTTATACATCTTTTAATTTTTTACTTTCTCTTGCCTATATGAATATATAGGAAGGAAAGTATTGTTTTCATGTCGATTTTTCGAAATCGAGTTTTCACCGGATCTATACGTTTTCAGACCCCCTGAACCCAAAAAAACATGTTTTTAGCGATTGGTCTGTGTGTGTGTGTGTGTGTGTGTGTGTGTGTGTGTGCGCGCGTGCGTGCGTGCGTGCGTGCGTGTGTGTGTGTGTGTGTGTGTGAACAGAATATCTCAAGAACGGAACATCGTACGAACTTGAAACTTGAAACTTAAGTTACGTACCACTACCGGACTCGACACGAACATTTTCATCAAAATCGGTCAACCGGAAGTGGTAGTTTATTCGTGTAATTTTTCACTTTTTTGCGATTTTCTCAAAAACTGGTCCTACGATTTTTTTTAAAATCGCCTGGTTTACTCAATTTTTTATTCTCTACAAGATAGGGTAGGCGTCATGTTTGCTGAAATTCTGGGTGAGGCTGTTTTCACGTAAAAACGTTGTTTTTTAAGATTACAGCTTTAATATGCATTTTAGCGCAAAACTTTATATAATAAAAGTTGTAGAGAATTGAAAATTCTACAACTTTTATTTCAAACAATTTTTTGTATAACGCTTAGTTTAGCGGTAATTTGCGATTTTCTGTTTTTTTCTCACGAAAATGTGTGAAAAATTGATTTTTTAAAGATTTCGGCCTTAGTAAGCATTGTATGACAAAAGTGTATATAATTAAATTTATAGAAAATTAAAAGATCTACAACTTTTATTTAAAGCATTTTTCTCTACAGAGCCTAGTTTAGAGAGAAAGAGTGATTTTCCGTATTTCTAAGCCAAACTGAGGTTGATTTTCATTTTGCATCATTCACTCATGATTAAAAATAGTTAATGTTTTTGAGGTTAGTTTTTTGTTTATTTCTAATATTTTATTAATAATGTTAGGTTTATTGTTAATTATTTGCATTGGCAAGAGAAAGTTGTGTGAGTGTTTCACACCAGATTTTTTATAAATTTGATTTGTAAACTTTTGCTATAAAATGTATACTTATCAAGGCCGCAATCATAAAAAAAACTTTTTATACAAATTTTCATGAAAAAAACAGAAAATCACAAATTACCGCTAAACTAAGCCGGTATACAAAGAAATATTTAAAATAAAAGTTGTTTAAAATAGATTTGTAAATCATCTTCAACTTTTATTATTACACTTTTGCCCTAAAATGTAGCTACATTAAGGTCGCAATCGTAAAACAAATTTTCTACGAGAGAACAGTGTCCTTAAAAATTTCAGCAGACATGGCGCCTACTCTATCTTGTAGAGCATAAAAAATTTAGTAAATGAAGCAATTTTTAAAAATTCGTATAAGCCGGTTTTGAGAAAATCGCAAAAAGTGAAAAATTATACGAATAAACTACTACTTCCGGTTGACCGATTTTGATGAAAATGTTCGTGTGGGGTCGTCTAGTGGTACCTAACTTAAGTTTTAAGTCTCAACTTTGTACGATGTTCCGTTCTTGAGATATTCTATTCACACTTACACACAGACCAATCACTAAAAACATTTTTTGTTAGGTTGAGGAGGTCGGAAAACGTGTATATCCGGTGAAAAACTCGATTTGTTAAAATCAATATGAAAACAATACCTTCCTTCGTGTATTTCTTTTTATATTTTATTATATTTTTTTTGCAACTAGGAGACTCTAAAGGGAGTATAGGACATGTCAATATAAAACCGATAAACAAAATAATATCACAATGATAAATTCATCACTTACCACCAAAAATTTGTTTCTGCAGTAGCAGAAACAAAATGACAATCGAACTCAGTTTGGCTTAAAAATACAAGCCTACTGAAGTCAGCAGTAGCTGACTTCAGTAGGCTTGTCAAGAACCCCATTGAATCAAATATCGCACAAAATAAAACATAAGAAAGTCAAACACAATAATAAATTCATCACTTACCAATAATCTTTTCCTGCTACTGCTTAACTCTGTAGGGTTGTCATGAACCCCTTTGTACCAAATAGTACACAATATTTGTTTAATTACAAGTTAAATATTTTTCAATTAAAACTATTTAGAAAGGAATTCGTGCATACTGTAAAATGTTTCATCAGTCAAGTATTGTTTTAGCTTTTTTTTTTAAAATGACTTAAATTGTCACAACTTTGTAAACCTTGTGGTAATGTATTGTTGAATTTTCTACCTGGATAAGTTGGTTTTTGTTTAAACAATTTAGTGTGATTTACAACATAATAATCGATTCTGTTTCTTCTGTAGTGGTTGTGAACATCTAAATTCTGTAAAACGGTATTTTGGTTTACGTGCATTATCACTTCAAAAATCTGGTGTGAAACACTCACACAACTTTCTCTTGCCAATGCAAATAATTAACAATAAACCTAACATTAGTATTAAAACATTAGAAATGAACAAAAACTAACCTCAAAAACATAACCTTATTTTAATCATGAGTGAATGACGCAAAATGACAATCGAACTCAGTTTGGCTTAAAAATACAGAAAATCACGCTTTCACGCTAAACTAGGCTCTGTAGAGAAAAATGCTCTAAACAAAAGTTGTAGATCTTTTAATTTTCTATAAATTTAATTATATACACTTTTGTCGTAAAATGCATACTAAGACCGAAATGTTAAAAAAATCGATTTTTCTCACGTTTTCGTGAGAAAAAAAACAGAAAATCGCTAATTACCGCTAAACTAAGCGTTATACAAAAAAATGTTTGAAACAGAAGTTGTAGGTTTTTAAATTCTCTACAACTTTTATTATATAAGTTTTTGCGCTAAAATTTATATTAAAGCCGTAATCTTAAAAAAACAACGTTTTTACGTGAAAACAGCCTCACCGAGAATTTCAGCAAACATGGCGCCTACCCTATCTTGTAGAGAATAAAAAATTGAGTAAAATAGGCGATTTTTAAAAAAATCGTAGGACCAGTTTTTGAGAAAATCGCAAAAAACTGAAAATTATACGAATAAACTAGTACTTCCGGTTGACCGATTTTGATGAAAATGTTCGTGTCGCGTCCGGTAGTGGTATGTAACTTAAGTTTCAAGTTTCAAGTTCGTACAATGTTCCGTTCTTGAGATATTCTGTTCACACACAGACACAGACACTCACACAGACCAATCGCTAAAAACATGTTTGTGTGGGTTCAGGGGGTCTGAAAACGTATAGATCCGGTGAAAACTCGATTTGTTAAAATCGACATGAAAACAATACTTTCCTTTCTATATATTCATATAGGCAAGAGAAAGTAAAAATGTACAAAGAAGGAACTGAGACTAGTTTGTTGTATACGTGTGCCTGTTCTGTTGTTAAATGCTTCACTCAGATATCTCTTCTGGTGATATCTAGAAAGAGGTCTTAAGTTAACAATTATCAGTTTTTTTTAAAATTGATAGTAAATTTAAATATAAATTTAGGGTATTTAAATCAAATCACAAAAGATGTAGGGTGTTATAAATATGTAGACATGAAACGACTTGCGCAAGGTATAACAGCTTGGAGAACTGCATCAAGCCAGTTAAGAGACTAATGACAAAAAAATTTAGACTGTGTAATATTTAGGCTACACATAAATTAATAAGAGACGTAAAAGGGGGTTTTTTATTTCCGTTGTTAAGTACAAACGAAAAGAAAAAGTATAACAAATTATAAAAACAATTTTTGGAAAAGACAATTGCAAAATCTATCCTTAAATAATAAAAAAAAAATCTGGTGTGAAACACTCACACAACTTTCTCTTGCCAGTGCAAATAATAAACAATAAACCTAAAATTAGTAATAAAATATTAGAACTAAACAAAAAACTAACCTTAATAAACATAACCTAATTTTAATCATATGTGAAAGACGAAAATTGAAAATCGATCTCAGTTTGCATTAAAAATACGGAAAATCACTCTTTCACGCTAAACTAGGCTCTATAGAGAAAAATACCATAAATAAAAGTTGTAGATCTTTTAATTTCCTATAAAATTTATTATATACTACACTTTTGTCATAAAATGCATACTAAGGCCGAAATGTTAAAAAAATCGATTTTTCTCACGTTTTCGTGAGAAAAAACAGAAAATAGCTAATTACTGCTAAACTAAGCGTTATACAAAACAATGTTTGAAATAAAAGTTGTAGAATTTTTAATTCTCTACAATTTTTATTATATAAATTTTTGCGTTAAATTGCATATTAAAGCCGTAATCTTAAAAAACTATGTTTTTACGTAAAAACAGCCTCACCGAGAATTTCAGCAAAAATGGCGCCTACCTTATCTTGTAGAGAATAAAAAACTGAATAAACCATGCGATTTTTAAAAAAATCGTAGGACCAGTTTTTGAGAAAATCGCAAAAAAGTGAAAAATTATACGAATAAACTAAATTACTACTACTTCCGGTTGACCGATTTTATGAAAATGTTCTTGTCGGGTCCGGTAGTGGTATGTAACTTAAGTTTTAAGTTTCAAGTTCGTACGATGTTCCGTTCTTGAGATATTCTGTTCACTTACACACACACACAGACCAATCGCTAAAAACATGTTTTTTTGGGTTCAGGGGGTCTGAAAACGTATAGATCCGGTGAAAACTCGTTTTCTTAAAATCGACATGAAAACAATACTTTCCTTCTTATATATTCATATAGGCAAGAGAAAGTAAAAAAATTACAAATTATACTCTCTCTAATTTTCATTTGCTTCTTTTGAAAAGTTACTATTTTCTAGTTAAGAACTTCATACTTATCTCTACAGATATAATTGGGTGATTATGATTGTGATAAGAGAGACAAACTAGCAGATCGAGTGCAAATAATAATTAGCTTGGATCTATGAGTATTGAATGTCCTTACTGAAATGTATGGGTGACAAAACCAGTTGTGTTTACCGATTGTTAAATGCGATGGATGATGAGTTGTTTGAGGTCCGTTGGTTGGAATGCACGTAATTACGTGCATAGCCACTGCTATGATGTGATGGGTATGACGTGCAACTGTTAAACCGCTCGCTGCTTGTCAATTCACGTTCAATGACCTCCGCTCCGCTATACACCCTGTTCATTATAACTCAGCTACCCCATTCATCATTCAACTTTTCTTTTTTTACTTTCTCTTGCCTATATGAATATATAGGAAGGAAAGTATTGTATTGTTTTCATGTCGAATTTAAGAAATCGAGTTTTCACCAGATCTACAAGTTTTCAGACCCCCTCAACCCACACAAACATGTTTTTAGCGATTGGTCTGTGTGTGAACAGAATATCTCAAGAACGGAACATCGTACGAACTTGAAACTTAAAACTTAAGTTACATACCACTACCGGACCCGACACGAACATTTTCATCAAAATCGGTCAACCGGAAGTAGTAGTTTATTCGTGTAATGTTTCACTTTTTTGTGATTTTCTCAAAAACTGGTCCTACGATTTTTTTTAAATCGCCTCATTTACTCAATTTTTTATTCTCTACAAGATAGGGTAGGCGCCATGTTTGCTGAAATTCTGGGTGAGGCCGTTTTCACGTAAAAACATTTTCTTTTTAAGATTGCGGCTTTAATATGCATTTTAGCGCAAAACATTATATAATAAAAGTTGTAGAGAATGTAAAATTCTACAACTTTTATTTCAAACATTTTTTTGTATAACGCTTAGTTTAGCAGTAATAAGCGATTTTCTGTTTTTTTTTCACGAAAACGTGTGAAAATCGATTTTTAAGATTTCGGCCTTAGAATGCATTTTACGACAAAAGTGTGTACGATAAAATTTGTAGAAAATTAAAAGATCTACAACTTTTATTTCAAGCATTTTTCTCTACAGTGCCTAGTTTAGCGTGTAGGAGCGATTTTCCGTATTTTTAAGCCAAACTGAGGTCGATTTTAATTTTGCTTATTTCGCTAATGTTTTTTGAGGTTAGTTTTTTGTTTATTTCTAATATTTTATTACTTATGTTAGGTTTATTGTTAATTATTTATATTGGCAAGAGAAAGTTGTGTGAGTGTTTCACACCAGATTTTTTTGGTTTATTAACGTCCGACTGTTGTGCAATTGCTGCTAATGCAGATGGTGTGAAGATGAAATAATTTTTTGTAACGTATGAAAATATGTGTTGTTTAGGTGATCAGCCTGTAGGCTGGTTTGAACCTGTAGAGGTTTTGCTAAGTAAAACGAGGAGTGAGGTGGTTTACCATTGCCACAACTCACTGAGTGGAAAAGTACGCTTATCAGCATGCCAGGCCCTCTGAAAAGCACATATTTTCCACTCTGCAAATGACACCTTCACTTCATTCACCACAGGGTCTGGCTGTATAATGAAATTCATTACTTTCAGAGGATATAACTCTGATTAGTGTCTTTTACACCTCTACCTCTTCTGTTCTTAAATGATTCAGTCATTTAATTGGCTGAACATGTGATAAGAAACAGAACTATTTATTTTAGCCCTGCAACGAACAGATTGGGTGTAAATAATTTGACACTCCAACTCTCTGCTCTGGGCAGTTTTTAGAGGTATAGAACTTTAAAATGAAATAAAACACAGAAAATTGAACAATTGATGTGGAATTGGTTTTATTTTAAAAATAATTATTTGCCATTTTTATTGTAAAATAATTTCCGGCATGTGGCCGCCGCGGCTGGTTCGGACGTGGTCCAATCGAGACGTCCAATTTGTGACCACTTTTTGTAGCATTTGGGACCGTATATTGGTAATAACGCGGCGAATGTTGCCTTCCAAGTCGTGAATTGTCTGTGGCTTATTGGCATAGACTAGCGACTTCACATACCCCCACAGAAAATAGTCCAGCGGTGTTAGATCGCACGACCTTGGAGGCCAATTTACAGGTCCAGAACGTGAAATTATGAGTTCACCAAACGTTTCCTTCAGTAAATCGATTGTGGCACGCGCTGTGTGACATGTTGCACCATCTTGTTGAAACCACAGCTCTCCAACATTAAGGCTATTCAATTCAGGAACAAAAAAGTCATTGATCATGGCTCTGTAGCGGTCACCATTGACAGTAACATTCTGCCCGGCATAATTTTTGAAGAAGTAAGGACCAATGACTCCACCAGCCCATAAAGCACACCAAACAGTCACTTTTTCTGGATGTAAAGGGTTCTCAGCAATATATCGAGGATTACCTTCACTCCAAATGCGGCAGTTTTGTTTATTCACGTAACCATTTAACCAAAAATGGGCTTCATCACTGAACAAAATTTCCTTGTGAAAATCTGGATCACAGCGATAAGTTTCACGAACCGAACCATGATTTTCAAAATAAATCTGCACAATTTGCAAGCGTTGTTCAGGCGTGAGTCTATTCATTATAAAATGGCAAACTAAACTGAATATAAATTACAAAACAGTTTTCAAAATGGCCGCCATGGAAATCAGTGCTGCCAACTTAAAGTTCTATATCTCTAAAAAAACACCTTTTACAATGACATACTCGTATTTATAGCAACCTGCGACCAGCGTTCACTGTGCGCTTACCCGAACAATAATGTGATAGTGGCAGGTTTAAGGTGAACAGGTTGTAGGCTCTGTTATGTTGTGTGTGATTTGTTTAAATAGGATATTATGCAGGTGAGATTGCAATTGGATGATAATACTGTCGGAGGCAGCCTAATAGGCCTACTGCAGAGTAGACAGTTTATTAATGGATCTGCCGTTATGACCAGAGCAACAGTGCTTTCTTTCTAGGTTGCTTCTAGCTACAACGTGCTACAAATCGCTCCATATATTTCTATCTGCGCTAAATTTATTTCACCCTTTTAAATTATGCACTTTTAACCGAAAATGACGACAAATTAATATATTATTGGTACCAGTTTTTATTACTTTCTCTTGCCTATACAAAGGAAAGTATTGTTATCATGTCGATTATAAGAAATCCACTCTTTACCGGATATTATACTTACACGTTTTCAGACCCCCTCAACCGAAAAAATGTGTTTTTAGCTATATAGGTCTTTGTGTGTGAACAAAATATATCTGAAGAACGGGAAATCGTACAAAGTTGAAATTTCAAACTTAACTTAGGTCTAGAGGTAAAGTCGTCGCCAAAATCAGCTGATTTTCGGAGACGAAAGGTTCCTGGTTTAAATTCTAATAAAGTTAGTTACTTTTATACGGATTTGAATACTAGACAGTGGTTACCGGTGTACTTTGATGGTTGGGGTTCAATTAACCATACTCTCTCAGTCTGTACAAGACTACACCTCATTTACACGTCATACATATCATCCTCATCTGATTGGGTGATGGGGTTGCTTATTGTTCTCAATTGAACAGATTGCAACGTACACAAATTAAAAATAAAAATAAAAACTTAGGTACTAGTCTACTGTTACAGGACCCGACACGAACATTTTCATCAAAATCAGTTAACCGGAAGTACTCAGCTGTTTATTCTTGTAATTTTTCACTTTTTGCAATTTTCTCAAAAACGGCTCCTACGATTACTTTAAGAATCGCCTCATTTTGTTACATTTTTAATGCTCTACGTGGGGTAGGGTTTGCGCCATGTCTGCTGAAACTCTTGGGGAGGCTGTACTCTAGTAGAAATTTTTTTTTAAGATTGTGGCCTTAATTTGAATTTTAGGGTCAAACTGAATAAATAATCAAAGTTTTAGCCATTTTAAAAACCTACAACTTTTATTGCAAACATTTCAAAGTATAACGCTTAGCTAAACAGTAATTTATGATTTTTTTTCATGAAAATCTGTAAAAAATGATTTTTTAAAGATTTCGGCTTTGGTATACATTTAACGATTGTATTAGTGTAGTATCAAATTTATAAAAAATTAAAAATATAGGAAATTAGACTTCGTAATTTAAAAATAAATATTTCTCTACTCGAGTAGACTACAGCTTCCCCACGAATTTTAGCAGATGGCAATGGAAATAATGACCAATATAACCTAACATTAACGTCTTCGCTCTACCGCTTGTGTTGTCTGTGGGAAGTTGTTTGTGTGTTGATCGTCGTTAACAAGACACATTCTGTTAAATTATGTGATTTTTGTTACAATTTTTTAACTTTACATTGAAATATGGGTATCCCAATGCTCAGAGAAAGCTTATGTGGCTGCAATTTAAAGACTAGAACCAAAATCATTGGATGGTATGGAGCGATTGTTTGATTCATTGCATTTGGTGTTGTTGGTCTAGTTGCGTTAGAAGCTATGGATGATGAAAATGAAACACCGACGAAAACTGATAATCAAGAGGAAGTCATTGGTTACTGTTATTATCGATGGACTGCTTCTTACTTTCTTCTGGTTGCAGTGTTTACAAGGATAAACCTAGTTACTTGTTCCAATGGCTTGTAGTCCGTGCACTTTCTGTAATTGGTTTTCTGATAGCGGCTGTTTTCAGTATCATCAATCACGGTGTAAATGCTAGTGATGTCGGCAGAATAATTGGTGAAATAATTGGTATTTACTACATGCTGGTTGTGTACAGTCACTACAGAGTTCTGAGTGCAGAAGCACCAAGTTATCCTTAATCTACAAACGTATTTTCTGCGTACTAAGTTACTACAGGAATGAATAATTTTTTTCTTTTTATTATGTAGTAATATTATGATTATCGGAAAACTTAAACATGTTAATGTTTTTTGTATCATTATCATCATCATCATTATTAAGCAAATAAGCTAATATAGGCAATCAATCTACTATCAATAAATAAATGAAGAATTTGTTTTTGATAGTTAAGCCCAATAAGAAAGAAAAAAATATATATATATATATTTTTTTTATTATCATTAGTATTCATCCAGTGCTCTTATATTTGCATATAATCAATATGCTGACATTTCATTTTGTATTATTTGTCTGAAATAAAAGAATAAAATTATGGTGTGAAATTTCTCATTCGAATGGTAAATTATTCCAATTTATTTTGGTTTTGTTAATGTGAAAATTCACTTAAAATATGAAATAGACAGTGGTTACCGGTGTACTTTGATAGTTGGGGTTTAATTAACCATACTCTCTCAGGAATGGTCGGCCTGGGTCTGTATAAGACTACACAGTCTCATTTACACGTCATACACATCATCCTCATCTCATTGGGTCATCTCATTGCTTATTGTTCTCAATTGAACAGATTGCAACGTACAAAAATTAGAAAAGAAAAAATGAAATCATATGTTTTTGATATCAAGAATTAATTATGTTTACACTGTTTTGTATACCATGCCAGATAATACAATGTGCTGGATGAATTATTAATTGGGGTATTATAACGGGTGATTCAAAAAGAGCGCCGGTTTTTAAACGGCTGGTAAATTTTTGTTTATCGGTTGGCAACATTGTTAGACCTCATTTCTATTTCGGAGAACATTCCGATTGACGATTCAGTTGTAGTTTCTCTTGTTCGCAGTGTAGTACTCTCACAGTCTGTGTCTAACCATGGAGAAGTTTACTATTGCGCAACGAGTGTTAATCGTCAAAACATTTTACCAGAGTGGAGAGAGTTATGCGGCTACTGTCAGGCGACTTCGCGGTACTCTAGGACGTAATGAAGCACCGAATGAATCAACAGTTCGCAGGCTCATGAAAAAGTTTTTTGAGACGGGTTCAACAGTCGACCTTAAAAGTTCTGGACGTCGTCGTTCTGGCCAAACTGAGCAGAACGTTGCGTTGGTTCGTGACAGTGTGGCTGTTAGCCCAGCACAATCAATACGTCGCCGTTCTCAACAATTGGGTTTACGATGTTCTTCTGTACGGAGAATTCTTCGGTACGATCTCCAATATCACCCGTATAAAATTCAGTTGACGCAACATGTGAAAGTGGCAGACCACCAGAAGAGACGACAGTTTGTTGACTGGGTATTGAGAAAACGGCAGGATGATGACACCTTCGCAAACAAAATTGACGCCTTGTGACTTTCATCTTTGGGGTCATCTGAAGTCATTGGTGTATGCCAATAAACCCCGAAACATTAATGACTTGAAGGAGGAAATTCGACGGGTTATCGGGCAAATGCAAGTCGAAACTTGTCGTGCAGTATATCCAATTTCATGGACAGAGTTGATGCGTGCCAGCGCAGTAGAGGAGGACACATGCATGACATCATTTTTCATACATGAAATCGGAAGGTAAGATGAACTTGTTGATGTATTTAGTTTCAGTTTTTCAATAAAATAAATCTCTTAATTTGATATATCAAAACCGGCGCTCTTTTTGAATCGCCCTATATTAAAAAAAATTCAAATAGAATTTTGTTTTAAAAGTTTTTTCTTCGTGATATTTACAATTGTACTTAAAGTTATCATAAATGTGTTGTTAAATATACGCTGAAAAAGTTTCTAATGGAGTTATTTTTAAAAAATCATTTATCAGCAAATTATCTGATATTATTTCCATTTTTGTTTATCTGATCGGATATTTAGATTTTTGTTTGTTACTTAATGTAGCCTACAGTAGATTCTCACAAACCCAACCTTTTGTAAATTCGGGATCAGGTCGTTTTACTGGAAACGTTGAGTTTCACAGATGTAAGTCTACCAATAAAAAATGAAATTATAAACAACAACTTAAATAAAACTGGAATATTTACAATAAAAAGAACTACTGTAATTTTTAAAATTATTTTTATATAATTCCCAGTTACAGTAGACGTAGGAATACATTATGGAATATTTAGTTCAAAATATATTTAAGCAATACTGTATTTACTTGTGCTGTATTAGTCTGTATCTGTATTGTGAGGAAGGCCATGGTAAACCACTTCACTCCTCGGTTTACTAAGTAAAACCTCTACAGGTTCAAACCAGCCTACAGGCTGATCACCTAAACAACAACAACCTAACATTAGTAATAAAACATTAAAAATAAACAAAAAAATCTTAAATAAAGAAAAACTTTTAAACTTCAGTTTGGCTTAAAAATACGGAAAAATCACTCTTTTACTCTAAACTAGGCTCTGTAGGGAAAAACGCTTTAAATAAAAGTTGTAGATCTTTTAATTTTCTATAAATTTAATTATATACACTTTTGTCGTAAAATGCATACTAAGGCCGAAATGTTAAAAACACCGATTTTTCACACGTTTTCGGGAGAAAAAAACAGTAAATTGTTAATTACCGCTAAACTAAGCGTTATACAAAAATGTTTAAAATAAAAGTTGTAGGATTTTAAATTATCTACATATTTTATTATATAAATTTTGCGCTAATATGCATAATATAGCCTTAATCTTAAAAAAATAATTTTTTTACGTGAAAACAGCCTCACCAACAATTTCAGCAAACATGGCGCCTGCCTTATCATGAAGAGCGTAAAAAATTTAGTAAACGAGGCGATTGAAAAAAAATCGTAGGACCAGTTTTTCAGAAAATCGTAAAAAAGTGAAAAATTACACGAATAAACTACTATATCCGGTTGACAAATTTTGATGATAATGTTCGTGTCGGGTCCGGTAGTGGTATGTAACGTAAGTTTAAAGTTTCAAGTTCGTACGATGTTCCGTTCTTGAGATATTCTGTTCACACACACACACACACACACAGACCAATCGCTAAAAACATGTTTTTTTGGGTTCAGGAGGTCTGAAAACTTATTATCTAGTGAAAACTCGATTTTAAAAAACCGATATGATAACAATACATTCCTTTCTATTTATTTCATATAGGCAAGAGAAAGTAAAAAAAAAATTATTAAAAAAAACTTTATTAGCAGTATTAGCGTTTTGCATTATTAGCTGTATTAAAACGACAACAAAGAATTTTCTAAAGTTAGCAAAAGTTTCGAATTATGCCGGTTTGAAAAAATGAGGTCATTCTCTATAAACATGTCAGACTCATAAACATGCCTCTCCTTTTATATTCGCCGTAGTCGGCCAACTAACATCGAATGCTAATTTTTGTATAAAATCACTCGAAACCAAAGCGATCGGAGTGGCGGGAAACAATGTAACAATTTTACGATGGATCTCAAGAGAAAAATCTGGTGTAAAACACTCACACAACTTTCTCTTGCCAATTCAAATAATTGACAATATAAACTAACATTAGTAATAAAACTTTATAAATAAATAAAAAACTAACCTGAAAAACATAACCTTATTTTAATCATGAGTGAAAGACGTAAAGTGAAAATTAACCTGTTTAGCTTAAAAATACGCTTTAAACTACTCTTTCACGCTAAACTAGGCTCTGTAGAGAAAAGTACTTAAAATAAAAGTTGTACTCGTAGATCTTTTAATTTCCTATAAATTTGATTATACATTTTTGTCGTAAAATGCATAATAAAAACTTTTAAAAAAATCGATTTTTTACACGATTTCGTGAGAAAAAACAAAAATCGCTAATTACCGCTAAACTAAACGTTATAAAAAAGAAAGTTTGAAATAAAAGTTGTAGAATTTTAAATTTTTTACAACTTTTATCATATAAAGTTTTGCGCTAAAATGCATATTAAAGCCGCAAACTTAAAAAAATTATTGTTTTACGTGTAAACAGCCTCACCAAGAATTTCAGCAAACATGGCGCCTACCCTATCTTGTAAAGCATAAAAATTTAGTAAACCAGGCGATTTTAAAAAAAATCGTAGGACCGGTTTTTGAGAAAATCGCAAGAAAGTGAAAAATTACACGAATAAACTACTACTTCCGGTTGACCGATTTTGATGAAAATCTTTGTGTCGGGTTCGGTAGTGGTATGTAACTTAAGTTTCAAGTTTCAAGTGTGTACGATGTTCCGTTCTTGAGATATTCTGTTCACACACACACACACACCCACACGCAGACCACTCGCTAAAACCATGTTTGTGTGGGTTTAGGGGGTCTGAAAACGTGTAGATCAGGTGAAAACTCGATGTTCCGTTCTTGAGATATTTTTGTACACACACACACACACACACACACACACACAGACCGATCGCTAAAAACATGTTTTTTGGGTTGAGGGGTCAGTTTAGGTGTAGATCCGGTGAAGAGTGTATTTTTGTTTAAATTGACATGAAAACAATACTTCCCTTCCTATATATTTATATAAGCAAGAGAAAGTAACAAAGTCGGATCGTCCTCCAGATGTTCGCATAAATATAAGTGGTACGTGCTGTCGCATAACGAAACTAAACGAAACCAGATTTAAGAAGCGGTCTGAAGAAGGTGAAAACAAATCAAAGCGAAGCAAAACTGAACCGATTAAAATAGAAATAAGAGAATAAGAGGTTGATGGTGTAAACCAGTTTGGCGTATGTGGTCGGTCGATAAATAAACAAATAAAATTGAAATATTTAAAGAAAGCAGATCAACTCCTAAAATAGAACACCTTCACTTGCTTCAACTAAATCAAAGCCACCATCACCACCACATTCCACCTCATCTCATCTCATCTCTCCTACAATTAACAGACATCACATTAAGGGCAGTGTCGAATGAAAAAATAAAAAAACTGGTGTGAAACACTCACACGACTTTCTCTTGCCAATGCAAATAATGAACTATATTATAAATTAACATTAGTAATAAAACTTTAGAAAAAAACTAACCTCAAAAACATAACCTTATTTTAATCATGAGTGAAAAACGTAAAGTGAAAAACGACCTCGGTTTGGCTTAAAAATACGGAAAATCGCTCTTTCACGCTATACTAGACACTGTACAAAAACTGTTTTTTAAAAAAGTTGTAGATCTTTTAATTTCCTATAAATTTGATTGTATACACTTTTGTCATATAATGCATACTAAGGCCGAAATCTTTAAAAAATCGAATTTTCACACGTTTTAGTGAGAAAAAAAACAGAAAATCGCTAATTACCGATAAACTAGGCGTTATAGAAAAAAATGTTGGAAATATAAATTGTAGGATGTTAAATTCTTTACAACTTTTATTAAATACATTTTTGCGCTAAAATGCATATTAAAGCCGTAATCTTAAAAAACCAATTTTTTACGAGAAAACAACCTCACCAAGAATTTCAGCAAACATGGCGCCTACCCTATCTTGTAGAGCATGAAAAATTTACTAAATGCGGCGATTTAAAAAAAAATCGTAGGACCAGTTTTTGAGAAAAACGCAAAATAGTGAAAAATTACACGAATAAACTACTACTTCCGATTGACCGATTCGATGAAAATATTCGTGTCGGATCCGGTAGTGGTATGTAACTTAAGTTTCAAGTTCGTACGATGTTCCGTTCTTGAGATATTCTGTTCACACGCATACACAGACCAATCGCTAAAAAACATGTCTTTTGGGTTCAGGAGGTGTGTGAACGTGTAGATCCGGTGAAAACTCGATTTCTTAAAATTGACATGAAAACAATACTTTCCTTCCTACATATTCATATAGGCAATATTGAGAGTAAAAATTATCATTTTTTCGTTAAAAATAGGCCTATAGTTTGAAATGTGCGCCTTAAAATGCCTTTAGAATAATGTTTCTATGCCAATTAGAAAATATTTTTTAAATTGTTTTGTGATTGTATGATTAAGCTGATTTTGCCATATGTCACGAAATTTTACAAAACAATTTTCCCTTTCAATTAATATTTTACTGTGGTTTATCATACTTTTTTCACACTGCCGTCTCTCTTTTATTTATTCATAGGTTGGCAATACAACATTTTTTTAAGTTTTTTTTTAATTCCTAATATGTGTAGGTTGCAATCTGTTCAGTTGAGAACAATAAGCAACCCCATCACCCAATGAGATGAGGATGATATGTATGACGTGTAGTCTTCTACAGACTCAGAGAGTAGTCTATGGTTAATTGAAACCCAACCATCAAAGTACACCGGTAGCCACTGTCTAGTATTCAAATCCGTATAAAAGTAACTACCTTTATTAGGATTTGAACCAGGAACCTTCGTCTCCGAAAATCAGCTGTTAAACAGCTGATTTTGGCGACGTCTTTACCTCGAGACCAACCTTTTTAAGTGTAACGTCCGACTGTTCTGCAATTATTGCTAATACAGACGGTGAAACATGAAATGATTATTTCTAACGTTTGAAAATAAGCCATGCCTGAATGGTATTCGAACCCAAGACTGCATGATGAGAGGCAAGCACGTTACCAACTACGCCAATGCGGCCGGCTAGTACGACCTAAAAGTTTACAACGTGCACTATTTTTGTTGTTGTCTGTCTTTGTTTACACTTTTTTGTTTCTCAAACTTTAAACGCGAATATCTGAAAACGTCATTTTTAGAACTTTATGTACTACCTTTTTCCTCAGCTTCCATAAAAGGTACAACGCTGAATTTATAATGGACTATGTTAATCGTCCAGTTCTATCGATTGAATGTGCCGTTTTTAAATACAGTATATTGAAAATTGTGAGAGAGAAAATATTTTTTCTGTGATTTTTCGATGAAAAAAATGGTTTCTTTTAAAAAAATTGTGAAAATTAAAATTCTTCCATAATTAAATGCTACATATTCTAACTATGGACCAAAGAGTGGCCTTTCATACAAAAAAAAAACATACGAGGGTAGGCTGATAAGTAATGCACACATGCTTGTAGAAGACAACTAAATAAACTTCAGTAGCGCGCCTGGTGGCATGTGGAAGTACTATTTCTCCTCTACAAGCCTGCGCAGTTTGAAGGCGTTGCTTTCATTCAGTTTGTTTTGAGTAGTGGAAGTATGGCGTCGTGTTCTGGTGCTATGTCAACGAGAATTAAACAACGCGCTGTTATCGAATTTTTAACTGCTGAGAAAGTGAATCCTAGTGAGATTTATCGTCGTTTAAAGGCTGTTTATTGTGACGATACTGTTGATAGGTCTACTGTGAATCGTTGGGTAATAAAATTTCGTGATTGCCAACCTGGAAAAGCCTTAATTGTTGACAAAACACGCAGTGGACGACCAATCACTGCCTCAGACGATAATCGTCGCAAACTCATCGATGATTTGATTCAAAATGACCGGCGAATCACTCAACAGCGTATCGCAAACCAAATTGGAATATCTAAGGAACGTGTTGGCTTCATTATTGAACAATTGGGATACCGTAAAATCTGTGCACGATGGGTACCACGCCGTCTGACAGACGAGAATAAACAGCGTCGATTGGAATGCTGTGAACAACTTTTGAAGCGCTACCGTGACGAAGGAGACGACTTTCTTTTGAATATTGTGACGGGGGACGAGTCATGGGTTCATCATTACGATCCCGAAGAAAAAAGGCAGAGCGCTGAATATCGTCATCCACATTCTCCTGTTGTGAAAAAGTTCAAAACACAACCGTCCGCAAAAAAAATTCTTTTGACTGTGTTTTGGGATGCTCGCCGAGTTTATGTGACTGATTATCTGGAACGAGGGGCAACGGTAAATTCTGCTCAGTATATACAGACTCTGAAACACCTCCGACGTCGAGTTTGTCGTGTTAGAGGCAACCTGGCGCCAATAATTTTGCAACACGACAATGCTCGTCCACACACTTCGCGTGCAACTGGAGAGGCTCTGAGAAACCTGAAGTTTCAACCAATTTTACACCCTCCGTATTCTCCCGACCTTGCGCCTTGCGATTTTTATTTTTTTCCTCTACTGAAGAGAGACCTTAAGGGTAATCATTACAGCTCGGACAATGAGGTGAAGGCAGCTATTGCGTCCTGGGTTCGAGGAAAGTCGGAAGAATTTTTCAGTGACGGAATGAAAAAACTTGTTAAACGTTGGGAGAAATGTGTAATGCTTAACGGTGACTATATTGAAAAATAAATAGATAATTTGGTAGGTTAAGATTTGTACTTTAATTTGTTATTTACCCCATCTTGCTATTTCTTTTTGTTCGTCTTCTACAAGCATGTGTGCATTACTTATCAGCCTACCCTCGTATGTAGCTCTAGCTGTAGTGGTTGCTGAGAAAAAAGTACAAACATTAACATTGCTTAGGATATGCATATGTCCATAACGGGCAGGTTGAGTGTCAAATTATTTACACTCAATCTGTTCGTTGCAGGGCTAAAATAAATAGTTCTGTTTCTTATCACATGGTCACCCAATTAAATCACTGAATCATTTAATAAGAGAAGAGGTAGAGGTGTACTGTGACACTAATCACAGTTATCTCCTCTGAAAGTAATGAATTTCATTATACAGTTGGATTGTGTGGTGAATGAAGTGAAGGTGTCATTTGCAGAGTGGAAAATATGTGCTTTTCAGAGGGCCCCCCCCCCCATACTGATGAGCATACTCTTTCAACTCAGTAAGTGTTGGCATGGTAAACCAGCTCACTCCTCGTGTGGCAATTGCGTTTAATTGAAGAGAAATAAAAACATTTGATTTGTTGGTTAAGAGATTTATTTTGTATTTATCATATTCGTCTCATGTTGTCATTGGTTTTGCGATAAATAAATTTGTTTCTTCACTTTTAAGAAAAACCAAAACTTGCAGCGGCGTTATTTATATGATGAAATATTCAAATAATATAATATAGAAAATGATTCAAACAATGATTATAGATGAAATGATACAATATAATATTTATAAATTGGTTTTAATGAAGTTGATGTTAATATTTTATTGAGTTCGTACTTAGTAATGAATGAATAATGATTTTTTACTTTCTCTTGCCTATATGAATATATAGGAAGGAAAGTATTGTTTTCATGTCGATTTTAAGAAATCGAGATTTCACCGGATCTATACGTTTTCAGACCCCCTGAACCCACACAAACATGTTTTTAGCGATTGGTCTGTGTGTGAACAGAATATCTCAAGAACGGAACATCGTACGAACTTGAAACTTGAAACTTAAGTTACATACCACTACCGGACGCGACCCGAACATTTTCATCAAAATCGGTCAACCGGAAGTAGTAGTTTATTCGTATAATTTTTCAGTTTTTTGCGATTTTCTCAAAAACTGGTCCTACGATTTTTTTTAAAATCGCCTATTTTACTCAATTTTTTATTCTCTATAAGATAGGGTAGGCGCCATGTTTGCTGAAATTCTCGGTGAGGCTGTTTTCACGTAAAAACGTTGTTTTTTTAAGATTACGGCTTTAATATAAATTTTAGCGCAAAAACTTATATAATAAAAGTTGTAGAGAATTTAAAAACTTACAACTTCTGTTTCAAACATTTTTTTGTTTAGCAGTAATTAGCGATTTTCTGATTTTTTTTCTCACGAAAACGTGTGAAAAGTCGATTTTTTTAAGATTTTGGCCTTAGTATGCATTTTACGACAAAAGTGTATATAACCAAATTTATAGGAAATTTAAAGATCTACAACTTTTATTTAACGTATTTTTCTCTACAGAGCCTAGTTTAGCGTGAAATAGTGATTTTCCGTATTTTTAAGCCAGACTGAGTTCGATTGTCATTTTGCGTCATTCACTCATGATTAAAATAAGGTTATGTTTTTGAGGTTAGTTTTTTGTTTATTTCTAATATTTTATTACTAATGTTAAATTATATTGTAAATTATTTGCATTGGCAAGAGAAAGTTGTGTGAGTGTTTCACACCAGATTTTTTTTAAATATTTTTTCGTTGCCTAGCAACACACATTGTTGGATTTTAAATTTAGATCAGCTGGACCGTAAATATTTATAAAATAAAAATTGTAAACATTACAAGTATGGCTGGACGTAACACCTCGTTTTTACCTGGTAAAACCTCTCTTTGGTTCAAACCAGCCTAAAGGGGCTGATCACCTAAGAACAACAAGGATAGGGATACACACTCCCCTTATGGAACTTTCAATGTTTTCTTGTTTAGCTCACCACCCGAAAGGCTGATTTGAAACCAAGTAAAACAAACAGTCAAGTGGTTTACCATTGCCCTATACTCACTCAGTCGAAAAGTTTCTTATCACCTTGCAAGTGACACCTTCACTTCATTCACCACCGGGTCTAGCTTCTTCTTCTTCTCCTTCTCCTTCTCCTTCTCCTTCTTCTTCTTCTCCTCCTCCTCCTCCTCCTCCTCCTGCTTCTGCTTCTTCTTCTTCTGCCTTTCAAGGATTTTGCATCTGTGAATGTTCCGAACCTCTCAAATCTGCCCATCTCTTTCTCGGGCGTCCTCGTTCTCTCCTGCCCACCGGCGTATAGCTCGGTGTCTGCTTAGGTATCCTATCCTCCCGCATTCTGTTTACATGCTCTAACGACTGCATTCTGTTCTGGGATACCTTGTTACTTTCTCTTGCCTAAATGAATATATAGAAGAAAATATTGTTTTCATGTCGATTTTAACACATACACTCTTCACCGGATATACACGTTTTCAGACCCCTGAACCCAAAAACATGTTTTAGCGATTTGTCTGTCTGTCTGCGTGCGTGTGCGCGCGTGTGTGTGAACAGAACATCTCAAAAACGGAACATCGTACGAACTTGAAACTTGAAAGTTAAGTTAGATACCACTACCGGACCCGACACGAACATTTTTATCAAAATCGGTCAACCGGAAGTAGTAGTTTATTCGTGTAATTTTCCACGTTTTTGCAATTTTCTCAAAAACTGGTCCTACGATTTTTTTAAAATCGTCTAAATTTTTCTCTACAGCATTCTCTAGAGCATTTTTCTCTACAGAGCCTAGTTTAGCATGAAAGAGTGATTTTCCATATTTTTTAAGCCAAACTGAGATTCATTTTCATTTTGCGTCCTTCACTCATGATGAAAATTAGGTTATGTTTATTAAGGTTAGTTTTTTGTTTATTTCTGTTTTATTACTAATGTGTTAGGTTATATTATTAATTGTTTACATTGGCAAGAGAAAGTTGTGTGAGTGTTTCACACCAGATATTTTTTTTTTTGTTTATATCTAATATTTTATTACTAATGTCAGGTTAGGGCCTATATTAGTAGCCTAATTATTTTCATTGATAAGAGAAAGTCGTGAGAGTGTTTGACAAGAGATTTTTCTCTTTCTATAGGCATACTCTGATGAAAAGAGGAATGCGAAATTTTTAAGAAAGTTTTTATATAATTGAAGTGAATTTGAAGGGAGGTTGATTAAAGCCGGTGCATTTGTAAGTAAATAGAGCAAACGACGTCCACTGTCCGTCCACCGCACCGGTAAGTGACTCAAACAAGAGATGAAAGAATGCAGAATGTAAGTAAGGTAGGCTTATTCGATCGGATTGGAAATGGAATGAAAATGGTGGATTGTAGACCAGTGGATGAACTTCTCTTCACTTCCCTCCATCCGACCAATCGACTCTTCGCTACCCGCTGTTCAACAAACATTGTCACCACACCACCATACAACTGACAAATTTTCATTTTTTACTTTCTCTTGCCTATAAGAATATACGTAAAATAAGAAGGAAAGTATTGTTTTCATGTCAATCACAACAAATACACTCTTCACCCGAATATACACGTTTTCAGACCCCCGGAACCCAAAAAACATGTTTTCAGCAATTGGTGTGTGTGTGTGTGTGTGTGTGTGTGTGTGAACAGAATTTCTCAAGAACGGAACATCGTACGAACTTGAAACTTAAAACTTAATTTACATACCACTACCGGACCCGACACGACATTTTCATCAAAATCGGTCAATCGCAAGTTGTAGTTTATTCGTATAATTTCACTTTTTGCGATTTTCTCAAAAACTGGTCCTACTATTTTTTTAAAAAACGCCTCGTTTACTCATTTTTTTTATTCTCTACAAGATAGGGTCAGCGTCATGTTTGCTGAAATTCTTGGTGAGGTTGTTTTTACGTAAAAAAAGTGTTTTTTTAAGATTGCGGCTTTAATTTGCATTTAAGCGCAAAAATTTTTATAATAGACTAAAAGTTGTAGAGAATTTAAAATTCTACAACTTTGATTTCAAACATTTTTTGTATAACGCTTAGTTTAGCAGTAATTAGCGATTTTTTTAATATTTCGCCGTAGAATGGATATTACGACAAAAGTGTAGACTAAAGAAATTAAAAGATGTACAACTTTTACTTAAACCATTTTTCTGTACAGAGCCCAGTTTAGTGTGAAAGATCGATTTTCCGTAATTTTAAGCCAAACAGGTCGATTTTCATTTTGCGTCTTTCACTCATGATTAAAATAAGGTTATATTTTTTGAGGTTAGTTTATTGTTTCTTTCTAATGTTTTATTACTAACGTTAGGTTTATTGTGTAAATTATTTGCATTGGCAAGAGAAAGTTGTGTGAGTGTTTCACACCAGATTTTATACTTGTTTATTGGTTACTTTTTGTTTCGTTTGAATTCTATTAGTATTATAGTTGTTTCCCTTACAGATGGAATCGTATGCAAGAATTAGCTGTCATTTTGTGAATGCTTTGTTTGTGGCAAACTAACCTAGAAATTTGTGCTGTAGACTACTGTTTAGATTTTAGAATTATTTCGTACTTATACGTCGTGTTGCTTTGTATTTTTTTTAAAAACTGTGATTTTCCGAAAATTGTGAATTTTTTTTCCACTTCAGTACCATTTTCTTAGAGACTAATTAAGGTATCCCCTTTAATTTTTGGCCAGAGTATCTTCATAACTTTCTTTATCTGGCATACCAAATAATTCGCCATTATATTCTTAATTAACCCACCGGGTTGGTCTAGAGGTAAAGTCGTCGCCAAAATCAGCTGTTTAACAGCTGATTTTCGGAGACGAAGGTTCCTGGTTCAAATCCTTGTAAAGGTAGTTACTTTTATACGGATTTGAATACTAGACAGGTTACCGATGTACTTTGATGGTTGGGGTTCAATTAACCATACTCTCTCAGGAATGGTCGGCCTGAGTCTGTACAAGACTACACCTTATTTACATGTCATACACATCATCCTCATCTCATTGGGTCATGGGGTTGCTTATTGTTCTGAATTGAACAGATTGCAACGTACACATATTAGGAATTTAAAAAAAAAAAAAATTCTTAATTTTATGAGTTAGATGAGCAAAATATTTCAAATTTGCCCAATTTTAGATCAAGTGGAAAAAAATATCGTTTAAAAAATTTAGAATCTAAAAAACCAAAGTATTATCAATATAGGCTACACTAAAAAACATAATTCAATAAATAAAATGGTTTTAGTTTGAAACCTCTATGTGCATTAGTATGTTAGAAAATGGTACCAGAAAATTACTAAATTAACGCGTAGTCTACTAAATTAATTAGCCTACTAGTACTAAATTAATGCGTGAAATAGAAACGTCTGTAACCCCTTAAAGTCGCATAAACAGTTTGGTCATTAGCCGGCTACGTTGGGTAAGGGTCACGTAATAATTTCCAGACCCTAGCTAGGATTCGAACCCGGGACCTCCGTGCTGTAGGCTAGTCCCCTAACCACTTCGCTACGGAGGCGACCGCACACTTTTTTCATTTTATTTAGGAAAATATAAAAAATTAGACTACTAATTAATTGACTAAACTAAACTCTGTAGAAAAAATTGTTGTAGGTTTTTAATTTTCTACAACTTAGATTTGATAATATTCTGACCTAAAATGGATATCAATCTTAAAAACAAACTTTTATACCTCCACAGCACAGTTTTTTCCACGAATTTCAGCAGACATACAGTGTGTACTATCTTATAGAGCATAAAAATTTAGTTAGTGTGGCGATTTTAAATTAAATCGCAGAAGCAGTTTTTAAGAAAGTTGTAAAAAAGTAAAAAATGGCAGAAATGAACTGCTGTTTTCGATAAACCGATTTGGATGAAAATGTTCGTGTCGGGTTGCCTCAAGTTGCAAACTTAACTTCCAATTTTCCACTTATTAAGATTTTCTGATTTGAATAATTTTTAGAGAGAGTGAGAGAGAGAGACAGAGAGAGCGCTGAAAAATTGATTTAGAAAAATTGACTTAAGTCATAACTTTTCTTACCAAACAAAAGGCCAAACTACGCCGGCCGCATTGGCGTAGTTAGGAACGTGCTCCCCCTCTCATGCGGTCGTGGGTTCGAATCCCACTCAGGCACGGCATATTTTCGTACATTACAAATAACCATTTCATCCTCCATCGTATAATAGTTACACCCCAACGTCGTCGTCGCTAATGACCACTCTAGTTGATGCGACGTTAAATAAATGAATTAAAAAAAACTTATTATATAGGCATAGGACGTAGGCTAAGAGAACGTAAAATTGTGTATCAAATCGTATTACATTCTTTTTTTTTATTCCTAATTTGTGTAGGTTGCAATCTGTTTAATTGAGAACAATAAGCAACCCCATGACCCAATTAGATGAGGATGATGTGTATGACGTGTAAATGAGACTGTGTAGTCTTCTACAGACCCAGGCCGACCATTCCTGAGAGAGTATGGTTAATTGAACCCCAACCATCAAAGTACACCCACCACAACCACTGTCTACGAGTATTCAGATCCGTATAAAAGTAACTACTTTTATATGTGGGTGTACTTTGATGGTTGGGGTTCAATTAACCATACTCTCTCAGGAATGGTCGGCCTGGGTCTGTAGAAGACTACACAGTCTCATTTACACGTCATACACATCATCCTCATCTAATTGGGTGATGGGGTTGTTTATTGTTCTCAATTGAACAGATTGCAACGTACACAAATTAGGAATAAAAAAAAAATTTTTTTAATGGTTTGTTTATATTTTGTAAATGCGCTTCGCCTATAACAGACAGGTGGAGTGTTAAATTATTTGCAGTCAATCTGCTAATTTCATGGCTAGAATAAAATAGTTGTGTTTCTTATCACAATGGGGGTCACCCAATTATAAGACTGAAACATTTAACTACAGAACAGGTACATGTGTCTAAAATACACTATAGTGAAAGATGAAGCGTCTTTAGAACCGCGTATCTCACCACGTAAAAAAATCTGGTGTGAAACACTCACACAACTTTCTCTTGCCAATGAAAATAATTAACAATAAACCTAACATTAGTATTAAAACATTAGAAATGAACAAAAACTAACCTCAAAAACATAACCTTATTTTAATCATGAGTGAATGACGCAAAATGACAATCGAACTCAGTTTGGCTTAAAAATACGGAAAATCACGCTTTCACGCTAAACTAGGCTCTGTAGAGAAAAATGCTCTAAACAAAAGTTGTAGATCTTTTCATTTTCTATAAATTTAATTATATACACTTTTGTCGTAAAATGCATACTAAGACCGAAATGTTAAAACAATCGATTTTTCTCACGTTTTCGTGAGAAAAAAAAACAGAAAATCGCAAATTACCGCTAAACTAAGCGTTATACAAACAAATGTTTGAAATAAAAGTTGTAGGTTTTTAAATTCTCTACAACTTTTATTATATAAGTTTTTGCGCTAAAATTTATATTAAAGCCGCAATCTTAAAAAGAAAATGTTTTTACGTGAAAACAGCCTCACCGAGAATTTCAGCAAACATGGCGCCTACCCTATCTTGTAGAGAATAAAAAATTGAGTAAAATAGGCAATTTTAAAAAAATCGTAGGACCAGTTTTTGAGAAAATCGCAAAAAACTGAAAAATTATACGAATAAACTACTACTTCCGGTTGACCGATTTTGATGAAAATGTTCGTGTCGCGTCCGGTATGTAACTTAAGTTTCAAGTTTCAAGTTCGTTCGATGTTCCGTTCTTGAGATATTCTGTTCACACACAGACACACACACAGACCAATCGCTAAAAACATGTTTTTTTGGGTTCAGGGGGTCTGAAAACGTATAGATCCGGTGAAAACTCGATTTCTTTAAATCGACATGAAAACAATACTTTCCTTCCTATATATTCATATAGGCAAGAGAAAGTAATAAACATTTCGGGTATGGCTCGTTTTAAGGGGAGATTGCACGACGATGGTTTTAACTCAAAATTTCAAATTTTGGTTTTTTATGCTTTTCAATAGTTTAGGCTTAGATCTACCAGAAAAAAACATTAAATTACGTCAAAAAAATATTTTCTTATGAAAAAATTAAGTTTTTATCAAGTTTACACAGAACAATCATGTTCCCAAGAACGAATATTTTTCACAATTTTTTACTTTCTCTTGCCTTTATGAATATATAGGAAGGAAAGTATTGTTTTCATGTCGATTTTAAGAAATCGAGTTTTCACCGGATCTATACGTTTTCAGACCTCCTAAACCCAAAAAACATGTTTTTAGCGATTGGTCTGTGTGTGTGTGTGTGTGTGTGTGTGTGTGTGAACAGAATATCTCAAGAACCGAACGTTGTACGAACTTAAAACTTAAGTTACATACCACTACCGGACCCGACACGAACATTTTCATCAAAATCGGTCAACCGGAAGTTGTAGTTTATTCGTATAATTTTTCACTTTTTTGCAATTTTCTCAAAAACTAGTCCTACGATTTTTTTTAAATCGCCTGGTTTACTACATTTTTTATGCTCTATAAGATAGGGTAGGCGCCATGTTTGCTGAAATTCTTGGTGAGGTTGTTTTCACGTAAAAACAAAGTTTTCTTAAGATTACGGCTTTAATATGCAATTTAGCGAAAAAATTTATATAATGAAAGTTGTAAAGAATTTAAAAACCTACAACTTTTATTTCAAACATTTTTTGTATAACGCTTAGTTTAGCGGTAATTACCGATTTTCTGTTTGTTTCTCACGAAAACGTGTGAAAAATCGATTTTTTTAAGATTTCGGCCTTAGTATACATTTTATAATAAAAGTGTGTATAATAAAATTTATAGAAAATTAAAAGATCTGCAACTTTTATTTAGAACATTTTTCTCTACAGAGCCAAGTTTAGCGTGAAAGAGTGATTTTCCGTATTTTTAAGCCAGACTGAGGTTGATTTTCATTTTGAGTGTTTCACTCATGATTAAAATAAGGTTATGTTTATTGAGGTTAGTTTTTTGTTTATTTCTAATGTTTTATTACAAATATTAGGCTTATTTTTAATTATTTATATTGGCAAGAGAAAGTTGTGTAAGTGTTTTACACCAGATTTTTTTTTATTCCTAATTTGTGTACGTTGCAATCTGTTCAATTGAGAACAATAAGCAACCCCATCACCCAATCAGATGAGGATGGTGTGTATGACGTGTAAATGAGACTGTGTAGTCTTCTACAGACACACACACTCACAGAGTATGGTTAATTGAACCCCAACCATCAAACTACACCAGTAGCCACTGTCTAGTATTCAAATCCGTATAAAAGTAACTACCTTCACTAGGATTTGAACCAGGAACCTTCGTCTCCTAAAATCAGCTGTTAAACAGCTGATTTTGGCGACGACTTTACCTCTAGACCAACCCGGTGGGTTCACAATTTTATACTGCTCGTTTTAGTGCAAAGAGAATTTTAGTTTTTAAAAAATCTGATTACTGTTTTTTGTATTCTCAGCTGTTGGTTCAGCTTTCTAAACAACCTGTTTAAGGGAAATCTACTTTTTTTGTACATTTTGTTTTGATTTGTGCCTTCTTGTTTCTTGCGTTCTCCCGTAAATTTGGATTTTTAACACTAGGTATATTTTTCTCAGAAACCAATAAATCAACCAGGCTGAAATTTTTACCATTTAATTATCTTGTATATCCACATATACCGACATTTTTATGACTTCCTCAGGTGTGCTCCAAAAATTAGTAATACGCAAAAAACGTATCAAACAGTTTGTAAAAATGTTATGTTATTCGTCATATTTTAAAAAAATCTGGTGTGAAACACTCACACAACTTTCTCTTGCCAGTGAAAATAATTAACAATAAACCTAAAATTAGTAATAAAACATAAGAAATAAACAAAAAACTAACCTCAAAAAATATAACCTAATTTTAATCATGAGTGAAAGACGCAAAATGAAAATCAACCTCATTTTGGCTTAAAAATACGGAAAATCACTGTTTCTCCCTAAACTAGGCTCTGTAGAGAAAAATGCTCTAAATAAAAGTTGTAGATCTTTTAATTTTCTATAAATTTAATTATATACACTTTTGTCGTAAAATGCATACTAAGGCCGAAATGTTTAAAAAATCAATTTTTCTCACGTTTTCGTGAGAAAAAAACAGAAAATTGCTTATTACCGCTAAACTAAGCGTTATACAAAAAAATGTTTGAAATAAAAGTTGTAGAATTTTAAATTCTCTACAAGTTTTGTTATATAATGTTTTGCGCTAAAATGCATATTAAAGCCGCAATCTTAAAAAGAAAATGTTTTTACGTAAAAACAGCCTCACGCAGAATTTCAGCAAACATGGCGCCTACCCTATCTTGTAGAGCATAAAAAATGTAGTAAACCAGGTGATTTTAAAAAAAATCGTAGGACCAGTTTTTGAGAAAATCGCAAAAAAGTGAAAAATTATACGAATAAACTACAACTTCCGGTTGACCGATTTTGATGAAAATGTTCGTGTCGGGTCCGGTAGTGGTATGTAACTTAAGTTTTAAGTTTCAAGTTCGTACGATGTTCCGTTCTTGAGATATTCTGTTCACACACAGACACACACACACACACACACACACAGACCAATCGCTAAAAACATGTTTGTGTGGGTTCAGGGGGTCTGAAAACGTATAGATCCGGTGAAAACTCGATTTCGAAAAATCGACATGAAAACAATACTTTCCTTCCTATATATTCATATAGGTAAGAGAAAGTAAAAATGGTAGGGTCCAAAGATTAAATTGAAAAAATGTCAGTAGCTCGACAAAGAAACCGAAAAACGATGGTGTAAAAAATAGGAAATTTAACATCGGCGGGATACAAAGTATAGTGTCCCCTTAAAGCTTGGTTTTTTGTTGTTTTAAATTTTTACTTTCTCTTGCCTATATGAATATACAGAAAGGAAAGTATTGTTTTCATGTCGATTTTTCGGAATCGAGTTTTCACCGGATCTACACGTTTTCAGACCCCCTGAACCCAAAAAAAACATGTTTTTAGCGATTGGTCTGTGTGTATACAAAATATCTCAAGAACGGAACATCGTACGAACTTCAAACTTGAAACTTAAGTTACATACCACTACCGGACCCGACACGAACATTTTCATCAAAATCGGTCAACCGGAAGTAGTAGTTTATTCGTACAATTTCGCACTTTTTTGCGATTTTCTCAAAAACTGGTCCTACGATTTTTCTAAAAATCGCCTGGTTTTCTTAATTTTTTATTCTCTACAAGATAGGGTAGGCGTCATGTTTGCTTAAATTCTTGGTGAGGCTGTTTTTACGTAAATTTTTTTTTTTTTAATTACGGCTTAGGCCTATAGTGCAAAAATTTATATAATAAAAAATGTAGAGAATTTAAAATTCTACAACTTTTATTTCAAACATTTTTTGTATAACGCTTGTAAATAGCGTTTTTCTGTTTTTTCTCACGAAAACGTGTGAAAAATCGATTTTTTAAAGATTTCGGCCTTAGGATGCATTTTACAACAAAAGTGTATATAATAAAATTTATAGAAAATTAAAAGATCTACAACTTTTATTTAAAATATTTTTCTCTACAGAGAGTAATTTAGTGTGAAAGAGTGATTTTCCGTATTTTTGAGCCGAACTGAGGTCGATTTTCATTTTCGTCTTTCATATAATGATTAAAATATGGTTATGTTTATTGAGGTTAGTTTTTTGTTTATTTCTAATATTTTATTACTAATGTTAGGTTATATTGTTAATTATTTATATTGGCAAGAGAAAGTTGTGTGAGTGTTTCACACCAGATTTGTTTTTCTTGGCGAGATACGCGGTTCCAAACCGAAGGATCATTTTTCATTTCACGTACTGTAGTCACAGTTACCTCCTCTCAGAGTAATCAATTTCATTATCATACAGCCAGACCCTGTTGGAGAATGAAGTAAAGGTGTCATTTGCAGAGTGGAATGTAAATCCATTTCAGTGGGCCTGGCATGCTGATAAGCGTACTTTCACACTCAGCGAGGAAGCCAATTGGAGACAACTTCACTCTTCGTTTTACTTTTTTCTTGTTTTTTTTTCATTAATGCGTTTTGGAGACTCCAGGAGGAGTATAGGAGATGTCAGTTATAACACCTGAAATACATAATACATATTATAAGAATCACACAATGTATCACCACTATCAACAAAGAAATTTTTGTACGCTATAAAAAGTTTCACCGATCAAGTAATTTTTCAGATTCCTATTGAAGGAATGCAAATTATCACAATTTTAAAAATTGGGGTAATTTATTCATGAATTTTCTCCCTGCATAAGTAGGTTTTTGTTGAAACAATTTTTGTGGAGTGATTAGCCACATAATAATCATTTCTGTTTCTTGTGTTATGATTGTGAACATTGAAATTCTGCATAAAATTATTTTGCCTAACATACATAATCACCTCAAAAATGTAGAGAGAGGGATTTGTAAGCAATTTAAGCTTGTTAAATAGTGGTGTGGATGAGGTTAGCTGGTTAGCTCCCACCATACACCTAATAGCTTTGTTTTGAATTTTAAAAACCCTATTTACGTATATTACCCATGCTAGAATTACCCCATACTAAGATACCATAACGGATACGAGACAGAATGAGGCCATGATAAGCTGCCATTAGTAATTTTTTATCATTTAATCTGGCAATTTGTTTTAGTGCAAATACCCCAGATGATATTTTACAACAAACTTGATTGGTATAGAAGTGCCAAGACAAAGATCTAACTAGAGATACTTCTAGGAACTTCACTGTTTCTACATGCTCTAAACTATTATTATGAATAAATACATCCACTTCTCTACTTTCTTTAACGTTATGTTTATTTTTGAACTGCAAGTACCGACACTGTTTCCCATTAACAGTTAATAACATTTGATACAAGAACTGTACTACGGACTCTATGTGTGACATGTGTATTTACTTGAAGAGCATCTACCAGTAAACTGTTACTGATTACAGAAGTATCATCACCAAACAACAAAGCTCTGCCATTAGCAGCTAACATAACGTTAAAGAAAGTAGAGAAGTGGATGTATTTATTCATAATAATAGTTTAGAGCATGTAGAAACAGTGAAGTTCCTGGGCGTATCTCTAGATAGATCTTTGTCTTGGGACTTCTATATCAATCAAGTTTGTAGTAAAATATCATCTGGGGTATTTGCACTAAAACAAATCGCCAGATTAAATGATAAAAAATTACTAATGGCAGCTTATCATGGCCTCATTCTGTCTCATATCCGGTATGGTATCTTAGTATGGGGTAATTCTAGCATGGGTAATATGAATAGGGGTTTTAAAATTCAAAAGAAAGCTATTAGGTGTATGGTGGGAGCTAACCAGCTAACCTCATGCAGGCCACTATTTAAGGAGCTTAAATTGCTTACAGTTCCCTCTCTCTACATTTTTCACGTGATTATGTATGTTAGGCAAAATAATTTTATGCAGAATTTCAATGTTCACAATCATAACACGAGAAACAGGAATAATTATTATGTGGCTAATCACTCCACAAAATTGTTTGAACAAAAACCTACTTATGCAGGGAGAAAATTCATGAATAAATTACCCCAATCTTTAAAGTGTTGTGAGGATTTGAAGTCCTTTAAAAAAAATCTGAAAAATTACTTGATCAGTGAAACTTTTTATAGCGTACAAGAATTCCTTTCTTGATAGTAGTGATACATTGTGTGATTGTTATATGTATTTCAGGTGTTATATCTGACGACATGTCCTATACTCCTCCTGGAGTCTCCAGGGCGCAAAAAAAAAAAAAAAAACACTTCTGGTAGTCTATTAATATACAGGGTGCGGCATAAGTCGCTAGAAAATTACGTGTTCACTCACTGAAGTGGTGGTGGTGGTGTGGGGGGGGGGTAACCTTGAACGCCAGTGTACGTTTACACATCTGCCGTTTCAGTTCTACTCGTGTATTCGTGTTAGTTGCTACCCCCACATTTTCATTTGTTACGGTTAAAGACGTCTTTCATTATGAATAGAAAACTTCCACTTCAACAGAGAGTATTTATTTTTCAGCAGTGGAGCAAATTTAATTGTAATTACGATAAAGTACGTGATCAGGTCTGCATAAAATTTCTTAATGTTTTGCCACCGTGTACGAAAAGTATGTATAATTTAAATAAACGCTTTGAAAGCACAGGTTCAGTCAATGATTTACCTGGATCTGGTCGCCCTGTATCGGTTACTACTGAAGAAAATTTACACCACGTTGCACAATCATTTGTCAATTCTCCAAATAAATCAGCAAGACGTACTTCCACAGAGTTAGGCATTTCGGATAGAAGTGTTAGAAGAATGTCATCAACGTTAAAAATGAAACCAGACAGGCCGGCCTTACTGCAAGCTCTACATGTGCACAATATATAAAATCTGATGTGAAACACACACAACTTTCTCCTGCCAACGCAAATAATTAACAATAAACCGAACATTAGTAATAAAACATTAGAAATAAACAAAAACTAACCTCTAAAAATATAACCTTATTTTAATCATGAGTGAAAAACGCAAAATGAAAATCGAACTCAGTTTGCCTTAAAAATACGAAAAATCAGTCTTTCACGCTAAAATAGGCTCTGTAGAGAAAAATGCTTTAAATAAAAAATGTAGATCATTTAATTTTCTATAAATTTGATTATAAAAAACTTTTGCCATAAAATGAATACTAAGGCCGAAATCTTTAAAAAATAGATTTTTCACACGTTTTCGTGAGAAAAAAACAGAAAATCGCTAATTAAGCGTTATACAAAGCGTTATACAAAAAACGTGTGAAATAAAATTTGTAGAATTTTAAATTCTCTACATTTTTTATTCTATAAATTTTTGCGCTATAATACATAAGCCGTAATCTTAAAAAAACACTTTTTTACGTGAAAACAGCCTCACCAAGAATTTCAGCAAACATGGCGCCTACCCTATATTGTAGAGAATAAAAAATTGAGTAAACCAGGTGATTTTTAAAAAAAACGTAGGACCAGTTTTTGAGAAAATCACAAAAAAGTGAAAAATGACACGAATAAACTACTACTTCCGGTTGACCGATTTTGATGAAAATGTTCGTGTCGGGTCCGGTAGTGGTATGTAACTTAAGTTTCAAGTTCGTACAATGTTGCGTTCTTGAGATATTTTGTATACGCACACAGACCAATCGCTAAAAACATGTTTTTGGGTTCAGGGGGTCTGAAAACGTGTAGATCCGGTGAAAACTCTATTTCGAAAAGTCGACATGAAAACAATACTTTCCTTCCTATATATTCATATAGGCAAGAGAAAGTAAAAATCTACAATGCATGTATGAATGTTCGGGGTAACGACTTATGCCGCACCCGGTACAATAGAGGTTAAATTCAGCGTTTCGGCTGATCATCTAAACAACAATTTCATCAGCATCGACTGCAATTCTTCAAAGCTGTTTGCTAATAGGAGCACAATATGATAAGCGTATTTGAAATGTTTTACCGTTCTCCGTTATCGTTTGAAAACAAGTGTTTCAGTGCCGTTATAAATGGGTTAGGGTTGTGTTACCGACAAAAACCAACCGTAACACGGTTGTGTAACCGTTTTTATGCCCATAACAGACAGGTGCAGTGTCAAATTATTTACACTCGATCTGTTAGTTGCAGGGCTAAAATAAATAGTTCTGTTTCTTATCACATGGTCAGCCAATTAAATGACTGAATCATTTAAGAACAGAAGAGGTAGAGGTGTAAAAGATACTAATCAGAGTTATCTTATCTAAAAGTAATGAATTTTATTATACAGTTGGACCCTGTGGTGAATAAAGTGAAGGTGTCATTTGCAGAGTGGAAAATATGTGCTTTTCAGAGGGCCCGGCATGCTGATAAGCGTACTTTTCCATTGAGTGAGTTGTGGCAATGGTAAACCACCTTACTCCTAGTTTTTACTTAGTAAAACCTCTACAGGTTCAAACCAGCCTATAGGCTGATCACCTAAACAACAACACAACAAAGTTAAAATTTATTATTTAGTAAAACCTGTAGAAGTTAAATTCAGCGTTTCAGCTGATCACCTATACAACAATTTCATCAGCATCGACTGCAATTCTTCGAAGCTGTTTGTTTACTGATAGGAGCACAATATGAAATGTTTTCGCGTTGTCGTTTGAAAACAAGTGTTTCAGTGCCGTTATAAATGGGTTAGGGCTGTGTTAGATTTCCGGAGAGAAATGAAATGTTTTTGAACAGGGTGTACGCGTATGTAGGGCTGGCCAGTAAACGTTGGACGAGTCACCGTCGAGCTCGTTACGCAGCTAATGCTTTGCACGTGGCTCTACTACGATTAGCACACGGAGGTGCTACAGTCACCGCACGTGTCACCTCAAAACCAGGCAACGATTGGGTAGCTAAACCGCAGTTCTATGGGTACGCTCTGTGTGATCGGGGTGTGACCTCAGTTCATTTAACACTCTACCTGGGCTGTTATGGGCAAATTTCAATTGGGAGCTACCTTTTATTACTTTCTCTTGCCTATATGAATATATAGGAAGGAAAGTATTGTTTTCATATCGAGTTTTCACCGGATCTATATGTTTTCAGACCCCCTCAACCCACACAAACATGTTTTTAGTGATTGGCCTGTGTGTGTGTGAACAGAATATCTCAAGATCGGAACGTTCTGTTGGGTTGTAGCCGGTATCCATCGTCAGTTTTTCGTGGTCCAAGTATTTTCCTGATGATTTTACGTTATTCTTTTTTCAGTTTTTGTAGCTGAGTAATTTTTTTATTATTTAATCTGGCAATTTGTTTAAGTAAAGTTAAAATTTATTACTTAGTAAAATCTGTAGAAGTTAAATTCAGCCTTTCGGCCTTTCACCTATACAACAATTTCATCAGCATCGACTGCAATTCTTCGAAGCAGTTTGCTAATAGGAGCACAATATGATGAGCGTATTTGAAATGTTTTAGCGTTTTCGCGTTGTCATTTGAAAACAAGTGTTTCAGTGCCGTTTATAAATGGGTTAGGGCTATGTTAGACGTCCGGAGAGAAATGAAATGTTTTTGAACAGAATCCAGAATCCGGGTTGAGTGGGCCCTGGGGTCCTCTGTAGGCGACGTCGTGCTGGGCACCTGGTCGCTCGTTGAATAAAGTTACAGAATCTAATACAACCTCAAGGAAAATTCAGGAGAAAAGTGTGTTTTGATGGGATTCTGGTTCTGGGGAAGGTTTAGCGTACATGTGGAGGGAGAATAATTAATAAAGGTGTTTAGTTTTTAATTTGGAAAAGTGGTGAGATAAATGTTTAAGGGTGAGAATTTGTAATTATGAAGGAGCAAATTAGGAAAAGTGGGAAAAACGGCTCTTTTCTTTTCAGTCAGTAGAAATATTGTTTTTGAACAGGGTGTAGGCCTACGCGTATGTAGGGCTTGCCAGTAGTAATCTATGGACAAGTTGGTAGTCAACAGCGCACAACAAACAACAGACACGTTGTTGTCTGTCGTTCGAATATCTCCGAGTCCGACCGACTCTTTCTTACACTTGTCGTAATTGTAATGAATGGCCAAGTTTAGAAATCATTATCCAGTGCCCGCATTCATTTACTTCGCCAACTTATTTCTCTTTTACTTTCTCAATTAATCCCGTTCGTTCATTATTCACACTAAATATTTTTCTCAACTTTTCATATTTTACAATTAATTAAACGCCAAATTAGAATCTTTTCAAATGTGGTGTTATAGGAAAATGTTAAAAAATTAGGTGGGTGGACAAAATAAGTAATTTAGAGGTTCTTAGGCGAGTGGATGAAAAAAGAAGTATATGGAAGCATCTTACCAAAAGAAGGGATAGGCTAGTGGGGCATATCCTAAGACATCCAGGTATTGGGCTATTATATATATAATGGAGGGTAATATTGAGGGAGTAAATTGTAGAGGGAGGCAAAGATTAGAATATGTAAAGCAAATTACAAAAGATGTAGGGTGTTACAGGTATGTAGATATGAAACGACTTGCGCAAGATAGAACAGGGTGGAGAACTGCATCAAACCAGTCGAGAGACTGATGATAAAAAAAACGCCAAAATAACCTACGCTATGACATCTCTTACTAATTAATTAATTGATTAATTGACGTTTTTTTGTAGTTTTGGTTATCAGGTGAAAAGCTGGTTTCAACCAAAGAGAGGCTTTACTAAGTAAAACAGGGGTCAGGTGGTTTGCCATTGGCTGAATCACTGAATGGAAAAGTATTGTCACACTTATTGCTAAGGTCCGTTTCGGGATCTAGGTTATTAAATAATTAATACACTACTAAAGTTTACAAATGACAAATATTTATTTCACTAAAAGATTACAAAATAAGTAATTAAACTAATTATTATAATGAAGTAATACAATAAATGATTTAATAATTATTCACTTAAGATAAATAACAAACAATAAATAACTTACGAACTTACTTAGCCTACTTACAATCACTTTTATAGATTACACTAACATACAACACAAACTGAATTCACAAAACTACACATTAACTTTACCCAATACACACACACAACAAAGAGACGGTATAACAATCGTGAATCACTACAATACTCGGATGTGTAACCTGTAAATACACACCCCAATAATCATACGGCAAAGATCACACGAATACTGACTGACCGCACTCGGGGGTCTCTTTTTATACCTACTCATTCATAAAGATTGTTCCAGAATAAAGTAGTGAAATCTACTCAAGTACAAAAATAACTCTTTATTAATGAATGCTAGAAAAATCCCTTTTGTTAACAAGTCAACTATTGTAAATAGAAAACGTAAACAACTTCATAAAAATACCCTTTTTATAACACACAATACCCTTTTATAATAGGCATACCCTTTACGGTTAAAACTGTCATTTATTGCTGCTATTGTTTTGTTATTTTTATTATTCCTTAACTATTTTTACTTTCTCTTGCCTATATGAATATATAGGAAGGAAAGTATTGTTTTCATGTCGATTTTAAGAAATCGAGTTTTCACCGGATCTATACGTTTTCAGACCCCATGAACCCAAAAAACATGTTTTTAGCGATTGGTCTGTGTGTGAACAGAATATCTCAAGAACGGAACATCGTACGAACTTAAAACTTGAAACTTAAGTTACATACCACTACCGGACGCGACACGAACATTTTCATCAAAATCGGTCAAAAGGAAGTAGTAGTTTGTTCGTATAATTTTTCAGTTTTTTGCGATTTTCTCAAAAACTGGTCCTACGATTTTTTTTAAAATCGCCTATTTTACTCAACTTTTTATTCTCTACAAGATAGGGTAGGCGCCATGTTTGCTGAAATTCTGCTTGAGGCTGTTTTTACGTAAAAACATTTTCTTTTTAAGATTGCGGCTTTAATATGCACTTTAGCGCAAAACGTTATATAATAAAAGTTGTACGGAATGTAAAATTCTACAACTTTTATTCCAAACATGTTTTTGTATAACGCTTAGTTTAGCGGTAATTTGCGATTTTCTGTTTTTTTCTCACGAAAACGTGAGAAAAATCGATTTTTTTAACATTTCGGTCTTAGTATGCATTTTACGACAAAAGTGTATATAATTAAATTTATAAAAAATTAAAAGATCTACAACTTTTGTTTAGAGCATTTTTCTCTACAGAGCCTAGTTTAGCGTGAAAGTGTGATTTTCCGTATTTTTAAGCCAAACTGAGTTCGATTGTCATTTTGCGTCATACACTCATGATTAAAATAAGGTTATGTTTTTGAGGTTAGTTTTTGTTCATTTCTAATATTTTATTACTAATGTTAAATTATATTGTAAATTATTTGCATTGGCAAGAGAAAGTTGTGTGAGTGTTTCACACCAGATTTTTATGAATGGAATTCTGGAACATTCGTGTCGTCTCTTGGATCTTGTTACAGTATGTTTATCAGCATGTCAGAGCCCTCTGAAAAGTATCTACTTAACAGCCTGCAAATGACACCTTCACTTCATTCACCACAGGGTCTGGATGTATAATGATAAAGAAATTAAGTACTTTGAGAGGAGATAACTGTCACTAGTGTCACCATACACACCTCTATCTGTTCTGTTGTTAAATGCTTCAGTCATATAATTAACTGGGTGACCATGTGATAAGAGAGACAACTACTTTTTGTAGCTCTGGAACTGGCAGACGACTGCAAATCATTTAACACTCTACCTGGGCTGTTATGGACAAATTCCAATTGAGAGGCGCCTTTTATTACTTTCTCTTGCCTATATGAATATATAGGAAGGAAAGTATTGTTTTCATGTCCCACTCTTCACCCACCATATACACCTAAGCAGACCCCCTCACACCAACAGAAACATGTTTTTAGCGATTGGTATGTATGTGTGTGTGTGTGTGTGTCTGTCTGTGTCTGTGTACAGAATATCTCAAGAACGGCACATCGTACGAGCTTGAAACTTGAAACTTAAGTTACATACCACTACCGGACCCGATACGAACATTTTAATCAAAATCGGTCAACCGGAAGTAGTAGTTTATTCGTGTCATTTTTTACTTTCTTGCGATTTTCTCAAAAACTGGTCCTACAATTTTTTTTTTTAAATCCCCTGGTTCACTAAATTTTTTACGCTCTACAAGATAGAGTAGGCAATGTTTAAGTAGGCCTACTTATTTAAAAAAAATAACAGTAAACAAACATTTTTAGGGACAAAAAATAATTAACAACATTTAAAATTTTAATTATATATTTTGTAATTTAAGTTAGTGTTTTCATTATTGTACATATTTATGAACTTTAAATAACAAAAAATTAATAAAGATTTTATACGTATACTACTGTATATGCCTGCCCATAACAGCCCATAACAGACAGGTGGAGTGTCAAATTATTTACACTCAATCTGTTAGTTGCATGGGCTAAAATAAATAGTTGTGTTTCTTATCACACGGGCAGCCAATTAAATGACTGAATCACTTAACAACAGAAGAGGTAGAGGTGTGTTAGGTGACACTAATCAGAGTTATCTCCTCTCAAAGTAATGAATTTCATAATACAGTTGAACCCTGTGGTGAATGAAGTGAAGGTGTCATTTGTAGAGTGGAACATATGTGCTTTTCAGAGGGCCCGGCATGCGGATAAGGATACTTTTTTATTCAGTGAGTTGTGGCAATGGTAAACCACCTCACTCCTCGTTTTACTTAGTAAAACCTCTAGAGAGGTTCAAACCAGCCTACAGGCTCATCACCTAAACAACAACAACTGTATATGCGTGCGCTTTTTATCGTCATTTTGCGGTGGATTATCCGCGGCGGCTCTCGTGCCACCCAATTCCGCGGATAATCGGGAGTTGACTGTATATGAGTACGCTATTTTTACAGACGAACCACGTTACAAATTCTTCCACAGTTCATACCTTCCAATAAAAAAGCAGAAGTACCCTAAATGGACATTTAGCACTTATTATCCATAATACTGTATATTCCTTCTTCATATCACCTGTTTTACAAACATTTATGTCCAACAGATATTGAGGAAGTAGAACAAAAATTTTAAAAATCTTTTTTTCATTTAATTTTTGTATTTTGTATAAAAACATAACCACTTTTGTAGTGAAGTATCTCAAATTTTTGATTTTTTAATTAAATGATATTTTTCACTTTCACCAATGTGTGTTTAAAAAAATCCCCAAGTCCTTGTTTTCTACAAAAAAATTACTAAGTCCAGTGATTATTTATTACAATTACTAATATAATATCAGTTAAAATGTTATGATACCCTTTTTTTTTAATTTCTAATATGTGTGCGTTGCAATCAGTTCAATTGAGAACAATAAGCAACCCCATCACCCAATCAGATGAGGATGATGATGTGTATGACGTGTAAATGAGACTGTGTAGTCTTCTACAGACAAACTGAGAGAGTATGGTTAATTAAACCCCAACCATCAAAGTACACCCACAACCACTGTCTAGCATTCAAATCTGTATAAAAGTAACTACCTTTACTAGGATTTGAACCAGGAACCTTTGTCTCCGAAAATCAGCTGTTAAACAGCTGATTTTGGCGACGACTTTACTTCTAGACCAACACCCGGTGGGTACCTACTTATATGCCATGAAAATTTAAACATAAATTTCTACACAATTTTTTTTGTTTCAATGCCAATTGTTTTGTAAATTTTATATGGTTTTTAAAGTTTGTTTTTGCTCTACTGAAAAACTATCAAAATGGACTTAATGATTTCTTTTACTGGGCTCTCCGATTGGGTTTGTAATGTGTGTTAGGCGTACAACCGAAATTGGCGTGTTTACTTACAGATAAATTACTAGTGTATGTTTTTTGAAGCGGAAATACCGGAAGAGGAAAAATGACTTTTTAAATGTTACTTAATTTTTAATAATAGACTATCTATATTGATGGGTTACGACGTAGGTGGGTTACGACATATTGTGGCAGGGTACGGTGCGGTGCGTGACCACGCCTGCTCTTACGGATTGTGTCCTCACCAAACCTACTAATAGGACGACAACATTCCTCAAGTACACGATGCCACAAAATTTGAAAAATCTGGTGTGAAACACTCACACAACTTTCTCTTGCCAATACAAATAATTAACAATATAACCCACAATTAGTAATAAAACATTAGAAATAAACAAAAAACTAAACTCTAAAAATATAACCTTATTTTAATCATGACTGAAAGATGCAAAATGAAAATCGAACTCAGTTTGGCTTAAAAATACGGAAAATCACACTTTCACACTAAACTAGGCTCTGTACAGAAAAATGCTCTAAATAAAAGTTGTAGATCTTTTAATTTCCTATAAAATTAATTATATATACTTTTGTCGTAAAATGCATACTAAGGCCGAAATCTTTAAAAAATAGATTTTTCACACGTTTTCGTGAGAAAAAAAACAGAAAATCGCTAATTACTGCTAAACTAAGCGTTATACAAAAAAGAGTTTGAAATAAGAATTGTAGGTTTTTAAATTCTCTACAAATTTTATTATATAAGTTTTTGCGCTAAAATTTATAATGAAGCCGTAATCATAAAAAACAATTTCTTTACGTGAAAACAGCCTCACCCAGAATTTCAGCAAACATGGCGCCTACCCTACCTTGTAGAGCATAAAAAAATGAGTAAAGCAGGCGATTTTTAAAAAAATCGTAGGTCCAGTTTTTGAGAAAATCGCAAAAAAGTGCAAAATTATACGAATAAACTACTACTTCTAGGTGACCGATTTTGATGAAAATGTTTATGTTGGGTCCGGTAGTGGTATGTAACTTAAGTTTCAAGTTCGTACGATGTTCCGTTCTTGAGATATTTTGTATACACACACACACACACACAGACCAATCGCTAAAAACATGTTTTTTGGGTTCAGGGGGTCTGAAAACGTACAGATCCGGTGAAGAGTGTATTTGTTAAAATGGACATGAAAACAATACTTTCCTTCTTACATATTCATATAGGCAAGAGAAAGTAAAAATCTTATAAATGGTCAACTACATTTTTACTCTTGTATGAAAATTTATCATACAATAGTGTCAATCTGTGGGTCAATATGTGATGCGCTCTGGGAAAAGGGACCTTCAGGTGCGGGACAATATTTTACAGTACGATGAAATACATGAACATATGCCAAAATTATAGATTTTTACTTTCCCTTGCCTATATGAATATATTGGTAGGAAAGTAGGTATTGTTTTCATGTCGATTTTTCGAAATTGAGTTTTCACCGGATCTACACGTTTTTAGACCCCCTGAACCGACACAAACATGTTTTTAGCAATTGGTCTATGGGTGTGTGTGTGTACACACACTTATTACACACAAATTTAAATTCCAGTTAATAGTTTTAAGTAATTTTAATTGTATAATTAATAATAAGATTTTATTTTTTAATCTGTTATTATAAGTAAAACGTAATCTATAAGTGCTGTGTTTTTTTCCGTGACCGCAGCATTATCTTTAAAAACTTGCAGTTTGTTTTTACTCTCTCTTGCCTATATGAATATATAGGAAGGAAAGTATTGTTTTCATGTCGATTTTAACATATACACTCTTCACCCGAATATACACCTAAACAGACCCCCTCAACCCACACACACAACATGTTTTTACCTATTGGTCTGTGTGTATACAAAATATCTCAAGAACGGAACATCGTACGAACATGAAATTTAGAACTTAAGGTTCATACCACTACCGAACCCGCCACGAACATTTTCATCAAAATCGGTCAACCGGAAGTAGTAGTTTATTCGTGTAATTTTTCACTTTTTTGCGGTTTTCTCAAAAACTGGTCCTACGATTGTTTTTAAAATCGTCTGGTTTACTCAATTTGTCAGTTTATTTTGAAAGTAACCCACCGGGTGGTCTATAGGTAAAGTCGTCGCCTAAATCAGCTGTTTAACAGCTGATTTTCGGAGACAAAGGTTCCTGGTTGAAATCGTAGTAAAGGTAGTTACTTTTATACGGATTTGAATACTAGGCAGAGGTTGTGGGTGTACTTTGATGGTTGGGGTTCAATTAACCATACTGAATGAGTGTGTCTGTCTGTAGAAGACTACACAGTCTCATTTATACGTCATACACATCATCCTCATCTGATTGGGTGATGGGGTTGCTTATTGTTCTCAATTGAACAGATTGCAACCTACACAAATTAGTAATAAAAAAAAAATTTAATCATGAGTGAATAATGCAAAATGAAAACCAATTTTAGTTTGGCTTAATAATACGGAAAATCACTCTTTCACGGTAAACTAGTCTCTGTACAGGAAAATGCTTAAAATAAAACTTGTAGGGTTTTTAATAATTTTATATAAATTTGATCATTATACACTTTTGTTGTTAAATGCACCACCACAATAAGGGTGGAATCTTAACAGATCAACCTGTTGCTATTCAATTGATGACTACTCTTTCCAGTTGCCGGCCGCATTGGCGCAGTTGGTAACGTGCTCGCCTCCAATCATGCGGTCTTGGGTTCGAATCCCATTCAGGCACGGCATTTTTTCATACGTTACAAAAAATCATTTCATCATTCACCGTCTGCATTAGCAGTAATTGCAAAACAGTCGGACGTTAAACAAAAAAAAAAAAATAGTTTTTCCAGAAATGCTACAACTTTTTTTCATTTTAAGCAGTATAGTATATAGATATTAGTTACTAGTAAGAAAAATTAATTTATTTTTTTAAATTTTTTATACGAAGAAACAAATTGAGACACAAAATAAATGTCTCATAGCAACTAGACAGTACTAAATTGAACAGATTGCAATGGAAACAAATTAGGGATTACAAAAAAAACATTGGTAGTGATATATTTGAGACAGCCAGTGTTGAAGAGGGAATAGATAGATAAAGAAGGCATCGGTTGTTGTTGTGTCACTCATTATCTAGGGTAGACTGTAGACGTAGAGTAATGATGTGTTTATGGGCTGATACCTTATGACATGCTAACACAAAAATTACATTAACCATAGACACAAACCGCCGTTACCTATACCTACCTACACTATTAAAGTTATTACATAAAAAAACAAAACATAAACATGAACATAGGTTAACTGTAACTGATTGCGTGTATCCGAATCGTTTTTAACTTTCTCCCTACCTACTAGCCTATCCCAGGAACACACTCACACGACTTTCTCTTGCCAATGAAAAATAATGAACAGTATTACATAAAACATTGTTGTTTAGGTGAACAGCCGAAAGGCGGCTGGTTTGAACCTCTAAAGTAACGGTTCCCAAAGTGGGGGGCGCGCCCCCCAAGGGAGGCGTGAAGACACGTCAAGGGGGGCGCGGGACTTCGAGATAGCTTTACCCTCCATAACGGATTCTTTCAGTGTCAACTTAGACTTCCTGTCCGAATTACTTAAAAAACAAGTTTTAGAAATAAAAAATGTTTCTGCTGCAAAAAACGATTTCGATAAAATTGACAAAACATCACTTTGGGTTAATTATTACCAAGTTTACCTCAATATATAACAGCAAGCGGCAGTAATTGTAATTATCTTTATCAAGCACCTATCTGTGCGAAAAAGTGTTTTCAGCACTTGTTACAATAAAAACAAAGCATCGGTGCAATGTTGGTTTTATCAATGATTTACGTTGGGCACTTTCTAATAATCAACCTTTTTTTAAAAAAAAAACGCAAGGTCATCCATCCACTGATTTATTTTGTCGCTTGTTAAAATTAAATTGCAATTTCTAATGCTACAAAAAAATAAAAAAATAAATGTATGGTTATTCAATGTAATACGTGAGTTTTCATAGCCCAATAAAATTGTGTAAGGGGGCGTGAGAAGTTTTCTTTTTGGCAAAAGGGGGCGTAAAAGATAGAAGTTTGGGAACCGCTGCTCTAGAGGTTTTACTAAGTAAAAACAAGGAGTAAGGTGGTTTACCATTGCCTTTCTCACCGAGTTGAAAGAGTATGCTTATCAGCATGCCAGGCCCTCCGAAAAGCACATATTTTCCACCCTGCAAATGACACCTTCACTTCATTCACCACAGGGTCCAACTGTATAGTGAAATGCATTACTTTCAGAGGAGGAGATAACTCTGACTAGTGTCACAGTACACCTCTACCTCTTCTCTTATTAAATAGTTCAGTCATATTAGTGGCTGACTATGTGATAAGAAACACAACTATTTTTTTTTTTTAGCCCTGGACCAAACAGATAGAGTGCAATTAAAATAACACTCCACCTGCCCGTTTTGGGCATAATAAAACATTAGAAATATAAAAATCTGGTGTGAAACACTCACACGACTTTCTCTTGCCAATGCAAATAATGAACATATAACCTAATATTAGTAATAAAACATTATAAAGAAAAAAAAACTAACCTCCATAAACATAACCTAATTTTAATTATGAGTGAATGATGCAAAATGAAAATTTACCTCAGTTTAGCTTAACAATACGGAAAATCACTCATTTACGCTAAACTAGGCTCTGTAAAAAAAATGCTGTAAATAAAAGTTGCAGATCGTTTAATTTCCTATAATTTGTTTATATACACTTTTGTCGTAAAATGCATACTAAGGCCGGAATCTTAAAAAATCTATTTTTCACACGTTTTCGTGAGGAAAAACAGAAAATTGCTAATTACCGCTAAAACTAAGCGTTATACAAAAAAATGTTTGAAATAAAAGTTGTAGAATTTTAAATTCTCTACAACTTTAATTATATTCATTTTTGCGGTAAAATTCATAATAAACCCGCAATCAAAAAAAAACAATTTTTTTACGTGAAAACAGCCTCATTAAGAATTTCAGCAAACATGGCATCAACCCTATCTTGTAGAGCATAAAAAATTAAGTAATAGAGACGTTTTTTAAAAAAATCGTAGGACCAGTTTTTGAGAAAATCGCAAAAAAGTGAAAAATTACACGAATAAACTACTACTTCCGGTTGACCGATTTTGATGAAAATGTTCGTGTCGGGTCCGGTAAGGGTACGTAACTTAAATTTGAAGTTTCAAGTTCGTACGAAGTTCCGTTCTTGAGATATTTTGTATACACACACACACACACACACAGACCAATCGCTAAAAACATGTTTTTTGGGTTCAGGGGTCTGAAAACGTGTAGATCCGGTGAAAACTCGATTTCTTAAAATGGACATGAAAACAATACTTTCCTTCCTATATATTCATATAGGCAAGAGAAAGTAATAATAATGAAATAAATAAATGTACTAGCGCTTGAGGAGGATTAGCGAGAATTTCAGTGCGAGTTGTCGCCGAAAATATTTATGACAGAGAATAAGATTTGTACACGAAAGTTGCATTAAGAAGAAACAGAACCCATTAGGCTGTTGAAGTTGCATAAAAAACGTCAACACAAAATAAAATGTAACATAAATAATCATAATAAAGAAGATAACTGTAACTAATGCCGTGTAATAGTTTGGAATTTTTTGGCTAGCAGGGAACAAAGCGAGAGAAATGGTTACGGTGTGTTTGTTGATTTACCTACTGACCGACCCACAGTCACGAATGACTCGCGGTTTTTTATTTTTTTACTTTCTATTGTTAAACGAGAATTCGATGGATGCTGGTTGACGTACCTTCTACAATACATTTTAACTAACATTGTTTTTACTTTTCATATTTAACCCACCGGGTTGGTCTTGAGGTAAAGTCGTTGCCGTGAGTCAGCTGTTTTTAAACAGCTGATTTTCGGAGACGAAGGTTCTTGGTTCAAATCCTAGTTAAGGTAGTTACTTTTATACGGATTTGAATAGTGGACAGTGGTTGTGGGTGTAGTTTGATGGTTGGGGTTCAATTAACCATACTCTGTGAGTGTGTCTGTAGAAGACTACACAGTCTCATTTACACGTCATACTTCACATCATCCTCATCTGATTGGGTCATCTCATTGCTTATTGTTCTCAATTGAACAGATTGCAACGTACACATATTAGGAATTATAAAAAAAAAAAAATTTAAGAAACGCTATTATTTAACAATTAATAAAAAAAATGAACTAAAAAGAAAAAAATTTACAAAAAAAAATCACAGACATTACAGTTAAAAATAAAAGCGTGGCGCATTAATATATATAATATTTTACAATAAATATTATATATATTAATGCGCCACGCTTTTATTTTTAACTGTAATGTCTGTGATTTTTTTTTGTAAATTTTTTTCTTTTTAGTTCATTTTTTTTATTAATTGTTAAATAATAGCGTTTCTTAAAAAAAAATTTTTTTTTAATTTTTTTTTTTGATTTTTTTGTAATTTTTTTTCTGTGATTTTTTTGTAAATTTTTTTTATTTTTTTCTTTTTAGTTCATTTTTTTAAGTAATTAAATAAAAGCGTTTTTTAAATTTTTTTTAAATTAAAAAATTTTTTTTTACAAACACCTCCACAGCGTATTGTCATCGAAGATAAACAAGTGTGCAAAGTTTGATTCATATTGATACGGTAGAAGTATTAAAATTTTAAGTTGCAAGATTTGATGGATCCAAGAGTAAGTTAAATAAAAGCGTTTAAAAAAGAAAAAAAAACTTTTCATATAATTTATATTCATTGGATAATCTAATTATTAAGTTTCAAACATTTGTACATGATTGCATTGTATTACTTTCTCTTGCCTATATGAATAAAATATAATAGGAAGTAAAGTATTGTTTTCATGTCGAAATCGAGTTTTCACCGGAGATAGTAGTATAGTCTAATAAAATAACAATATTAATTAGTAAGCCTACATTTTATTTCGATTTTCCGTGTATTATTGGGAAAATCATTTTTTTTCTTTTCCATATGAATGTATAGAAAGAAAAGTATTGTTTTCATGTCGATTTTTTTTAAATCGAGTTTTCACCGGATATAGGCCTTTACGTTTTCAGGCCCCCAAAACCAAAAAAAAAACATGTTTTTAGCGATTGGTTTGTGTGTGGGTTTGAACAGAATATCTCAATAACACTGTCGAAAGTGTCTTGTTTCATTTATAATCACCTGTACAAGTTTTCACACCCCGTCAACCCAACAAAACATGTTTTTAGCGATTGTTCTGTCTGTGTGAGTATGTATGTGAACAAAACATCTGAAGAACGAAACATCTTACGAAGTTGAAGTCTTACTTAAAACTTAAGTTAGGTATTACTAGAGGATCCGATACGAACATTTTCATCAAAATAGGTTTACCGGAATTGGTAGTTTATTTGTGTAATTGGAACTTAAGTTAGGTAGGCCTACCACTAGAGGATCCGACGCAAACATATTCATCAAAATCGGTCAACTGGAAATAGTAGTTAATTCGTGTAATTTTTCACTTTTGTGATTTGCTCAAAACCGGCTCCTATGATTTTTTGAAAAATCGTCTCGTTTATTACATTTGTAGTGCTCTATGCAATAGGGTGTAAGCGCAATGACTGCTGAAATTCTTGGAGAGGCTCTTGTAGAAAAAAAGTTTTTTTTAAGATTGCGGCATTAATGGCAAACAAGTCTATTATATCAAGTTGTAGAACATTTAAAATCTTACAACTTTTATTTCAAATATTTTTTTGTTCAACGCTTAGTTTAACGACAGTTAATGAGGTTTTTTCTCGAAAATGTGTAAAAAATGGATTTTTTTAACCCTTTTATTGGCAACGTCCGGAAAACAGGACGTCTATATATTTTACGTAGTTATACCATTCGGTTTACCGGACGTCCGTAAGTTATTCATAATGTGCCCCAACGTTCGGAAAACCGAACATTTACAAAAAAACATCCAAACAAAAATTAATGGAATAATGTATTTTGAAACCGCCTCCGTGGCGTAGTGACTTGCGCTCTAGCCTACAAAGCGAAAAGACCCGGGTTTAGTTCCCGGCTAGAGTCTGGAAATTTTAACACGTTTAAACCACCGTTAAGGTACCAAAACCCTCACAGTAGTTGCTTATGACCAAGCTGTCGATGTGACTTAAAATAAAACTAGTGGACCCGTGCGAATAAATTCGCACAATAAGATGCAGATACCTGTAAGGGAGACAACAATAGTAAACCACCTCACTCCTCGTTTTTACTTACGGTAGTTAAACCTCTATAGGTTCCAACCAGCCTTTCGGCTGTTCACCTAAACAACAACACAAATTTTCATAAATATTTTATTATCAAAGGCCTTATATGAAACACTTACCATTGAATTTCAATGACATTAACCATGACTTTCCTTGTTGTTGTTTAGGTCAACAGCCGAAAGGCTGGTTTGAACCTCTAGAGGTTTTACTAAGTAAAAAACGAGGAGTAAGGTGGTTTACAATTGCCTTCCTCACTGAGTTAAAAGAGTATGCTTATCAGCATGCCAGGCCCTCCGAAAAGCACTCACTTTCCACCCTGCAAATGACACCTTTACTTCATTCACCACAGGGTCCACCTGTATAATGAAATTCATTACTTTCAGAGGAGATAACTCTGACTTGTGTCTTTTACACCTCTACCTCTTCTGTTCTTAAATAGTTCAGTCATATCAGTGGCTGACTATGTGATAAGAAACAGAACTATTTTTTTTAGCCCTGGACCAAACAGATAGAGTGAACACTTTCCTTATGATATTGTATTGTGTTCATTACGTGGAAGACCCACAGAGCTATACGTTGTAAACAATATATTTTGTTCTTTTTCATTTCGTAAAATGAAGCTCGAATTTAGCACGAATTTCAAGTTTAGAACTTTTTACCGAATCAGGAAAGAATACTCTTTAAAACCATGTAAAAATTATAAAAATCCGTTCGGTAGAACTCTGTATTTAAGAGTTAAAGAATTCCCATTTAAAATAGGCCTACATTGGAAGTGATTTTGCGTTTTAAATATATAGATAAAAAAACAATTTTGAATATTTTTAGTGTAGAACGATTTCTGTTTTTATGACACAATAAAAATTAATTTTTAACAGAAAATTTTATTTTCTGTAACGTTGAAATTTTAGTCACCAATGGCAGGCTTACGCCTGCAAGTTTTCGTAATAAGGGTTGACGCTTTTTGTGCACCCTTATTCAAATTAAATGCCCAAAACGGGCAGGTGGAGTGTTATTTTAATTGCACTCTATCTGTTTGGTCCAGGGCTAAAAAAAATAGTTGTGTTTCTTATCACATAGTGAGCCACTTATATGACTGAACTATTTAAGAACAGAAGACGTAGAGGTGTAAAAGACACTAGTCAGAGTTATCTCCTCTGAAAGTAATGAATTCCACTATACAGTTGGACCCTGTGGTGAATGAAGTGAAGGTGTCATTTGCAGAGTTGAAAGTGAGTGCTTTTCGGAGGGCCTGGCATGATGATAAGCATACTCTTTCAACTCAGTGAGTTGTGGCAATGGTAAACCACCTCACTTCTCGTTTTTACTTAGTAAAACCTCTAGAGGTTCAAACCAGCCTTTCAGCTGTTGACCTAAACAACAACATTCAAATTAAATGGCACTTAGATCAAACTTTTAAATATTGTTTCAGCACTGAAAGGGTTAAGATTGAGGTACTTTACGACAAAAGTGTATAATTAAAGTTGTTGTTGTTGTTGTTTAGGTGATCAGCCTGTAGGCTGGTTTGAACCTATAGAGGTTTTACTAAGAGTAAAACGAGGAGTGAGGTGGTTTACCATTGCCACAACTCACTGAGTGGAAAAGTACGCTTATCACCATGCCGGGCCCTCTGAAAAGCACATATTTTCCACCCTGTAAATGACACCTTCACTTCATTCACCACAGGGTCTGGCTGCATAGTGAAATTCATTACTCTCAGAGGAGATAACTCTGATTAAGTATCTAATTAAAGTTATAGAAAATTAAAAAATTTACGACTTTTAATTGTAGGATTTTCTTCTACAGAGCCTAGTTTTGCGGCAATTAGTGATTTTTCGAACAGTCAACTCCCGATTAAACGCGGCCGGATTATCCGCGCACGTCGGATTAAATTTTTTTTCATTCTTTTTTCTTAACGGTAACGTTAAGTCCCAAATCCCAAATCAAGAAAAAGTTTTTTAACTCAAAAAAACAAAAGCAGATGACTGACTTTTTTTAAAACGTTGTGACTTCTATTACAACATAGCTTCTGCACATCATTTTGTAAGGAAACAATATTTTTATTTAATTTTTTTAAAATACATTGTATGTACTAATTTAAAAACATTACAGTAAACAAACATTTTTAATGACAAAAAATAATTAACAACATTTAAAATTTTAATTATATATTTTGTAATTTAAGCTAGTGTTTACATTATTGTACATATTTATGTACTTTAAATAACAAAAAAAAAATTTTTTTTTCAATCCCTAATGTGTGTTCGTTGCAATCTGTTCAATTCAGAACAATAAGCAACCCCAATGACCCAATGATATGAGGATGATGTGTATGACGTGTAAATGAGACTGTGTAGTCTTGTACAGACCCAGGCCGACCATTCCTGAGAGAGTATGGTTAATTGAACCCCAACTATCAAAGTACACCGGTAACCACTGTCTAGTATTCAGATCCGTATAAAAGTAACTACCTTTACTAGGATTTGAACCAGGAACCTTCGTCTCCGAAAATCAGCTGTTAAACAGCTGATTTTGTCGATGACTTTACCTCTAGACCAACCCGGTGGGTCAAGCTGGTTTTCGGAGATGAAGGTTCCTGGTTGAAATCCTAGTAAAGGTAGTTACTTTTATACGGATATGAATGCTAGACAGTGGTTACAGGTGTACTTTGATGGTTGGGGTTCAATTAACCATACTCTGTGAGTGTGTCTGTAGAAGACTACACAGTCTCATTTACACGTCATACATATCATCCTCATCTGATTGGGTGATGGGGTTGCTTATTGTTCTCAATTGAACAGATTGCAACAAACACATATTAGGAATTAAAAAAAAAATAACTAGTGTTTACGTTATTGTACATATTTATGTACTTTTTTTTATTATTTTATGGCCTACAAAGGACCACTTTAGTCATTTTACATTTAAAGTCTTTTCTTTTTTCTTCCTTTTCTTTTCCGCCCAATATTTTTTCATCCTTTCCGAGCGCAATTTTCTTTCCTTTTCTGGAACCACTCTTCCCAATCGTTGCTTGTTCCTTCCCGGCTGTAGTATAACGCGTTCGTCCTTCAATATCTTCAATGCATCTGTTTTGTGTTTTAAATCTTCTATTGTAATTTGTAACCTTCCAATATCTTCCTTTAATTCTGTGATCCATTTAATATCACTTTTACTATACTACAGTTTTTCTATTATTTTCCTGCTAGTTCTATTTTCAGGTGTCCTTAAAAGATGTCCCAGGAATGATATTCGTTTCTTTTTAATTATAGGCTACTTGTAATAAGTTGTATGTTTTTGTAGAGTATTTCGTTGGAAGCTAGTCTCCAAATTAGGACTTTGTCTAAAAATTAATAAAGATTTTATACGTATAGCCTACTAGTCTATAAATGCCGACGCTTTTTTTTAGTAATTTTGCGGATAATCGGGAGTTGACTGTATTTATAAATTCTACACAGTCGATTTTTATTTTGCATCATTCACTTATGATTAAAATTAAGTTATATTGTTAATTATTTACATTACCAAGAGAAAGTCGTGTGAGTGTTTCACATAATAATAGTACAGGTATAGTTAGGATGCGTGTCGTGTGTCAATGGGCAATGGGATAGTGGTATGTGCCGGCCGGAGATAGCTTCTTCCTTCTTGTAAGAGAAGAGAGTGGCCGTGCGACCACAACCTGCATATCTGGTCTTCTTTCTCCTCCACCCTCCACACTCCACAACGTACTCCTTCCTCCACCAACAACCATCCACTAAAGTGAATTCTTTCTACAACTTATTCCAACAGGCATCCACCCAGAAACTGTTGTTATAGACTTCAGTAAACGATTGAACGTTCGCGAGTGCACACACTTGTTAACTTGTTACATTCTCCTCCTCTTCATCATCAACTTATATTTCGATCAATTATTATTTAACGGATATTTACTTTATTAAATATTCGTATTTTTTGTTTTTATTTGAACAGAACGGTTGTTTTGTGTCGCTTGTAATTCATCAACGAAATTTATATCTTTTTATTAACTGATCGTCTTTGGTAAGATATTTCTTTATGTATTTATTTATATTTATTGGTCCCGGGTTCGATTCCCGGTCAGGTCTGGCATTTTTTTATCATTCATCTTCATGTATCATTATTCTTACTGTTAGAATTTCATTAGCAGTAATTGTAAAACAGTCGGACGTAAAAGAAAAAATTATGGGTTCATTAGGCTTAACATAATTTCTGGACTCCAGTCCTGGATATTTTTCTTTTCTTTTGCCTATATGAATAATTATATAAGAAGGAAAGTATTGTTTTCGTGTCGATTTTAACAAATACACTCTTCACCCACCATACACGTAAACAGACCCCCTCAACCCACACAACAACATGTTTTTACCGATTGGTCTGTGTGTGTGTGTGTGAACAGAATATCTCAGGAACGGAACATAGTACAAACTTAAAACTTGAAACTTAAGTTACATACTACTACCGGACCCGACACGAACATTTTCATCAAAATCGGTCAACCGGAAGTAGTAGTTTATTCGTGTAATTTTTCACTTTTTTGCGATTTTCTCAAAAACTGGTCCTACGATTTTTTTAAAAATCGCCTCATTTACTTAATTTTTTATGCTCTACAAGATAGAGTAGGCGCCATGTTTGCTGAAATTCTTGGTGAGGCTGTTTTCACGTAAAAACATAGTTTTTGTAAGATTACGGCTTTAATATCAATTTTAGAGCAAAAATGGATTGAATTAAAGGTGTAGAAAATTTAAAATCCTACAACTTTTATTTAAAAGATTTTTTTTATAACGCTTAGTTTAGCGGTAATCAGCGATTTTCTGTTTTTTTTCTCATGAAAACGTGTGAAAAATCTATTTTTTTAAGATTTCGGCCTTAGTATGCATTTTACGACAAAAGTGTATATAATAAAATTTATAGTAAATTAAGAGATCTACAACTTTTATTTAGATCATTCTCTACAGAGCTTAGTTTAGCGTGAAAGAGTGATTTTCCGTATTTTTAACCCAAACTGAAGTTGATTTTCATTTTACGTCGTTCACTCATGATTAAAATTAGGTTATATTTACTAAGGTTATTTTTTTGTTTATTTTTAATGTTTTATTATTATTATTATTATTATTATTTGCATTGGCAAGAAAAAGTTTGTGAGTGTTACACAACAGATTTTTTTTAAAGGGGTTGTTTTTTAGTAAATAACTTTTTGTTGTCATCAGTCTCTCGACTGGGTTGGTGCAGTTCTCCAGGCGCAAGCCGTTTCATATCTACATACCTGAACACCCTACATCTTTTGTCGGACGTTAAAGAAAAAAAAAAATACATCTTTTGTAATTTGCTTTGTATATTCTAATCTTTGCCTCCCCCTACAATTATATACAGTAAATAACATATAAAATATTTTTTGTTTATTTAACAATTATTATTTTTCACACTGTAATACATTGGTTTACAATTAATTTCCAAATTATTATTTTTACTTTCTCTTGCCTATATGAATATATAGGAAGGAAAATTGTTTTCATGTCGATTTTAAGAAATCGAGTTTTCACCGGATCTACACGTTTTCGGACCCCCTGAACCCAAAAAACTTGTTTTCAGCGATTGGTCTGTGTGTGTGTGTGTGTGTGTCAACAGAATATCTCAAGAACACCATTAGTTTGAGTACCCAGTTTTAAAAAAAAACTGTTTAACAATATTTACTTTCTCTTGCCTATATGAATAATATTTATATAAGAATGAAAGTATTGTTTTCATGTTGTTTTTTACAAATCGAGTTTTCACCGGATATACACGTTATCAGACCACCCCTGAATCCAAAAATCATGTATTTAGCGATTGGTCTGTGTATGTGAACAAAATATCTCAAGAACGGAATATTATACGAAGTTGAAACTTGAAACTTAAGTTAAGTACTGCTAGAGACAAAATCGGTCAACCAGAACTAATAGTTTATTCGTGTAATTTTTCACTTTTTTCGATTTTCTCAAAAATGGTTCCTACGATTTCTTTAAAAATCGCCTCATTTACTAGATTTTTTATTTTTACAAGATATGTTAGGCGCCATGTCTACTGAAATTCTTGGGGAGGTTGTGCTCTCGGAAAACAAAATGTTTTTTTTTAAGATTCCAGCCTTAGCATTTAACGACAAACGTGTATATAATCAAATTTATAGGAAAATTATATGAAATTAAAAGCCCTACAACTTTTATTCGAAACATTTCTTTGTATAACGCTTAGTTTAGCGGTAATTAGTAATTTTCTGGTTTTTTTTTCATGAAAATCTGTATAGAATAGATTTTTTTAACAGGTTGACTGCTGTGAAACATATTTTTATGTCTCAGATCACATTGCTGGAAACGCTTTGAGACACATATCAGTTTCTCATTTTTGGCGTTTCTGAATTGCTCTGGTAGTAAAAATTATTCTGATATCAGCAATGACCTTAGCTTTTTCTAGTATTTTTTCACTCAGATGTTATTTCAGTTTTTATTCAGCATTAATTTTTGCTTTTTAGAAAAATTGTCGCTGCCTCAGACGTTGTTGTTAGCGGGGTTGGCTAGTAATTGAAAATCTCAGGATCGATTCTCGAATAGAGTCTGGAAATTACACGTCAAGTCAAAACAAATTGTTTCATACTTGGAAGTAGTTTCTGATAACCAAACTGTTGATACATTTTAAAATAAACAAATCCATATTTTCATAATGGAGAGCCTAATAGGCCTATGTTCAACATTATCCATCACTTGACTGCAAAAATTATTTTACCATTTTATACTTGTCGTCGCATTCTCGTCTCAATACGGTTGATTCTCCTCTAGTTGCTATTAGACATTTATTTTGTGTCTCAATTTGTTTCTTCGTATAAAAAAATTAAAAAAATAAATAAATTTTTCTTACTAGTAACTAATATCTACAGTTGAGCCGTTGTTAGTTTGCTCCTACTGTCAACAAACCAAAGCCAGCTACTACAGGGTGCACGCTAGAGTCTCCGACTTTATGGATGTCGTATTCCTATTAAGTTAACTATATTTTAAATTATAACAACTTAAAGTACTAAAAACATCAGTCATGATATGATGTAGGCCTAACAATTTCATATAGAAAAATACTTTTAAAAGTATTGTGTATTTAAATACTTTTGAAAGTATTTGTTGTTACTTTTTAATGAGCGTGTACTCATTTTGATATAATGCGCATGCTCAGTGACTTCATTATTTGTTTACATTTGGAGCAAACTAAGAGAGGCTGGACTTTATATACCACTATAGCCTACTGGTTAAAATGAAAAAAGTTGTTGCATTTCTGTATAGAGTAGTCATCAATTGAATAGCAACAGGTTGATCTGTTAAGATTCCCCCCCTTATTGTGGTGCATTTAACAACAAAAGTGTATAATAATCAAATTTATATAAAATTATTAAAAGCCCTACAAGTTTTATTTTAAGCATTTTCTGTACAGAGCCCAGTTTAGCGTGAAAGTGATTTTCTGTATTATTAAGCCAGATAAAGTTTGGTTTTAATTTTGCATTATTCACTCATGATTAAATTTTTTTTTTAAATTACTAATTTGTGTACTTAATAATATTGACTGCCCATAACAGACAGGTGGAGTGTCAATTTATTTACACTCAATCTGTTAGTTGCAGGGCTAAAATAAATAGTTCTGTTTCTTATTACAAGGTCAGCCAATTATATAACTGAACTATTTAAGAACAGAAGAGGTAGAGGTGTAAAAGACACTAATCAGTGTTATCTCATCTGAAAGTAATGAATTTCATTATACAGCCAGACCCTGTGGTGAATGAAGTGAAGGTGTCATTTGCAGAGTGGAAAATATGTGCTTTTCAGAGGGCCCGGCATGCTGATAAGTGTACTTTTCCATTCAGTGAGGAAGGCAATGGTCAATCACCTCACTCCTCGTTTTTACTTAGTAAAACCTCTAGAGGTTCAAACCAGCCTTTCGGCTGATGACCTAAACAACAGCAAGCAACCCCATGACCCAATGAGATGAGGATGATGTGTATGACGTGTAAATGAGGTGTAGTCTTGTACAGACCCAGGCCGACAATTCCTGAGAGAGTATGGTTAATTGAACCCCAACCATCAAAGTACACCCACAACCACTGTCTAACATTCAAATCCGTACAAAAGTAACTACCTTTACTAGGATTTCAACCAGGAACCTTCGTCTCAAAAAATCAGCTGTTAAACAGCTGATTTTGGTGACAACTTTACCTCTATACCAACCCGGTGGGTTGATTAAAATATGGTTATGTTTTTCAAGGTTACATGTTTGTTTATTTCTAAAATTAGGTTATATCGTTCATTATTTGAATTGGCAAGAGAAAGCCGTGTGAGTGTTTCACAACAGATATATATATTTTTTTTTTTTTTAAATGGCGGTTACAGGCTCGTTAATGAGAAAAGAATTTATTTGCTGGTAATGAATATGATTGAAAGAGAGGTTATTATTATGTGTTAAGGATGGATGCAGGATCATGTTATAGAGAGAGAGAGAGAGAGAGAAACCTAGAGGAACGTACTCGTATATTAGACAGTAGGTCACTACTCACTTGTTACTGTACCGCAACTAGCAAAACTAACCTGGTCATTTCTCTTCTTACTTTACTACTATAGTAACGGGTGATCGTAAAGTCGTGCAACCAAATGTTTGAAGCCGTGTAGGAATTGAAGGTAAATTTGTAAAGTATGATTAGAATATGGGAATTTTTCGTTTAGTAGTACAGTATGTGGCAGTACTGCTAGATCACGCCACCGGGCGACAGTTAGCCAGAAACCAGTTGGTTTGTTCAGTTCGAGTCACAATGTCTTTTACGCAAGAACAACGCGTTTCTATCGTTTTGAGTTACTGTGAATCGAAATCCTACGTGAAATGTCAAGAAAATTTCTCCAATGCCTTTCCAGATGCTAAAGTGCCAAACAAATCGACCATATTTCGTTTGTTTCATCGTTTTCGGGATACAGGTAGCGTGAATGACCGTAATCGTACCGGCCGACCAAGTGTTTTATCTGACGACAGTCGGCAGACGATAATGCGTTGACGCATGCATTGCAAACCACGGTGGACATTTCCAGCACTTGTTGTGAACTTGTAAGTAAGTAAGTTGTAATTATAACTTGTATCGTAAACTTTGAAAGAAAAATAAAAAATACATTACAGCTTTCTAAGACTGTTATCATTTTGGTTGCGCGACTTTACGATCACCCTATAGTATAGAAATTCTACCATACTATGCAAATTGTAATACTACAGTCGTTCAAATTACTGTTTGTAAATATCAACACATTACATCGGTTCCTAATACAGTCTCACCTCTCTTATGTCCACCACTTTCGGGAGGGACTCTATATCTGTGCCCTTCAGGTAAAGGTGTTAACTCCAATTTTTGAAAAATTAAGTTTGAAAATAAGCAAGAAATGCTCTATCTAATGGTTTACAGTATTACTCGTATCTGTCTTACTTCCATTTTTACTATCTCTTGCCTATATGAATAAACTTATATAGGAAGGAAAGTATTGTTTTCATGTCGATTTAACAAATCCACTCTTCACCGGATCTACACGTAAATAGACCCCCTGAACCCAAAAATATGTTTTTTAGCGATTGGTGTGTGTGTTTGTGTGTGTGTAAACAGAATATATCAAGAACAAAACATCGTATGAAGTTTATACTTAAAATTGAAGTTAGGTACCACTAGAGGACTATACACGAACATTTTAATCAAAATCGGTCAACCGGAAGTAGTAGTTTATCGTGTAATTTTTCACTTTTTTGTGATTTTCACAAAAACGGATGCTACAATTTTTTTTAAAAATTGGCTCATTAACTAAATTTTTAATGCTCCACATGATAGGGTAGGCGCCATGTCTGTTGAAATTCTTGGGGAGGCTTCGATCTTGTAGAAAAAAATGGTTCTTTAAAGAACATGAGCGGCCTCAATGTTCATTTTAGCGCAAAAGTGTTTAGAAAAGTGCACGGCATGTTTTCATACAATACAAAAAAAATCATTTCATCCTCCATTGTAACCCACCGGGTTGGTCTAGAGGTAAAGTCGTCGCCAAAATCAGCTGCTTAACAGCTGATTTTCGGAGACGAAAGTTCCTGGTTCAAATTCTAGTAAAGGTAGTTACTTTTATACGGATTTGAATGGTAGACAGTGGTTGTGGGTGTACTTTGATGGTTGGGGTTCAATTAACCATACTCTCTCAGTCTGTAGAAGACTACACAGTCTCATTTACAGGTCATACATATTATTATCATCCTCATCTCATTGGGTGATGGGGTTGCTTATTGTTCTCAATTGAACAGATTGCAACGTACACACATTAGGAATATAAAGAGAAAAAAAATCCTCCATTGTTTGTAAACAGTACACCCCAACGTCGTCGCTAATGACCTTGCAGTTGATGCGACGTTAAATAAATAAATAAATAAATAAAAAACAAAAAAAAGAGTTGCAAAAAATTTTAAAACTTACAACTTTTATTTGTAACATTTCTTTGTATAACGCTTATTTTAGTGGTAATCAGTGATTTTTTTTCATGAAAATCTGTAAAAAAAATGGATTTCTTAAGTTTTCGGCCTTAGTATGCATTTTACGCCAAAGTGTATACAATCAAATTTATAGAATATTTTCTGTACAGAGCCTAGTTTAGCGTGAAAGAGTGATTTTCTGTATTTTTTTTTTTAGCCCAACTGAGGTTGGTTTTCATTTTTTATCCATTCACTTTGGTAAAAATTAGTTTATGTTTTATGAGATTCGTTTTTTTGTTAATTTCCAATGTTTTATTACTAATGCTAGGTTATATTGTTCATTATTTTCATTGGCAAGATAAATTCGTGTGAGTGTTTCTCACCAGATTTTTTTCTTTTGCATTGTTTACTCTTGAATTAACGTTGGTTATATTGTTGATTCTGCCCATAACAGCCCATGACAGACAGTGGAGCAGTGTCAAATTACTTACACTCAATCTATTCGTTGCGGTCTAAAATAAATAGTTGTGTTTCTTATCACATGGTCACCCAATTAAATGAGTGAATCATTTAAGAAGAGAAGAGGTAGAGGTGTACTGTGACACTAATCAGAGTTATCTCCTCTGAAAGTAATGAATTTCATTATACAGCCAGACCTTGTGGTGAATGAAGTGAAGGTGTCATTTGCAGTGTGGAAAATGTGTGCTTTTCAGAGGGCCTGGCATGGTGATAAGCGTACTTTTCCACTGAGTGAGTTGTGGCAACGGTAAACCACCTAACTCCTCGTTTTACTTAGTAAAACCTCTACACGTTCAAAGAAGCCTACAGGCTGATCACCTAAACAACGACCGAAAGTCTGTTTTGAACGTGTAGGTATAGGTTTAACTAAGTAAAACGAGGAGTGAGGTGGTTTACCATTGCCACAACTCACTGAATAGAAAAGTACGCTTATCAGCATGCCGGGCCCTCTGAGAAGCACATTCTTTACTTTCAGAGGAGGTAACTCTCCTGCGTTAGGTAGGTTAGGTACGCATTGGCGTAGTTGGTAACATGCTCGCCTCTCATAATGCGATCCTGGGTTCGAATCCCATTCACAGGCACGGCATATTTTCATAGGTTACAAAAAATCAGCATTAGCAGCAATTTGCAAAACAGTCGCAGGACGTTAAAACCAAAAAAAAAAACAAAATAAATAAACCACAACAACGTATTGTTGATTATCAACACTGGCAAGAGTAAGTCGTGTGAGTGTTTCCCACGAGATTTGTTTGGCGTTATTTGGAATATATGGTGTGTGTATGAGGGGTAATAATTAAGGAGTTGTGTATGAGTCATACGTATACTGGGCCGAATATTATATCAACTGACTGTATTTTGTTACGGTATTCTGTGGGCCGCTATTTAAATAACAGGCGTTCCGTTCCTTCTCTACCTTTTATGTACTACGTCACTCGGGAATACCAGAAACACGTTTGGCCCTCCCTCATACAGCTAGCATACCTTATCATTATCACCATCATCATCATCATAAACGAACGGTACGTTTAATCACTGTAATCACTTTCTCGTGAACCTTCTTCTACCTACAATAACAACAACAACTTATATTTTTTAATCCCCGATTCTCTTACAACACGTGTACTTAAATATTATTGCCTATGTTTAATTATTTCCACTCGATCTGTTAGTTTCAGGGCTACCAAAAATATTTCTCTCTCTTATCACACATGGTCACCCAATCATATGATAAGCTAAGACCTGGTCAAAACAGTTTGAAAGAAAAATATTACGTAGCGTGATCCATCCAAAAAAAAAATTATAATAATAAAATCAGGTGTGAAACACTCACACGACTTTCTCTTGCCAATGCAAATAATGACCAATATATCTTAACATTAGAAATAAATAAAAAACTAACCTCCAAAAACATAACCTTATTTTAATCATGAATGAAAGACGCAAAATGAAAATCGACCTTAGTTTGGCTTAAAAATACGGATAATCACTCTTTCACGCTAAACTAGGCTCTGTAGAGAAAAATACTCAAAATAAAAGTTGTAGATCTTATTATTTCCTATAAATTTGATTATATACACTTTTGTCATAAAATTCATAGGCCTACTAAGGCCGAAATCTTAAAAAAATTGTATTTTCACACGTTTTCGTGAGAAAAAAAAAGAAAATCGCTAATTACCGCTAAACTAAGCGTTATACAAAAAAAATGTTCGAAATAAAAGTTGTAGGATTTTAAATCGTCTACATTTTTAATACATAAATTTTTGCGCTAAAATGCATATTAAAGCCGCAATCTTAAAAAAACAATTTTTTACACGAAAACAGCCTCACCAAGAATTTCAGCAAACATGACGCCTACCCAATCATGTAGAGCATAAAAAATTTAGTAAACCAGGTAATTTAAAAAAAGTCGTAGGACCAGTTTTTGAGAAAATCACAAAAAAGTGAAAAATTACACGAATAAACTACTACTTCCGGTTGACCGATTTTGATGAAAATGTTCGTGTTGGGTCCGGTAGTGGTATGTGACTTAAGTTTCAAGTTGGTACGATGTTCCGTTTTTGAGATATTCTGTTCACACACAGACCAATCGCTAAAAACATGTTTTTTGGGTTCAGGAGGTCTGAAAACGTGTAGATCCGGTGAAATTAGAATAGTTGAAGTGCTAGTATTCAGAACGCGCGAGCGATTTTTAACATGTTTGATTTTACTATCGGCTAGTAGGGGAGAGGTGTCACGTGATTGACTAGCGCTTGTAAACTAGCTCGGTGTGAACGTTTTTGACTATCTATTCAGCCAAATCATGAAATTTGCTGAAAAAAATTTTCGTATTTTTCAAGATAGACGACTTCCTTACTTCCTTTTTAAACCAAAGATGAATGTAAAGTTACTTCTAAAAGCATCTTCCGTTATGCTACAACTGAAGACAAGCTATGCTACAACAAGACACAACGTGAAAGGCGGTCAATGAATCTCTACAATATTTCACTCACTGCTGTAATTTCAGCGAAGAAATTATTGCGTTTACCCTTCCAAATGAATATTACTAAAATTGTTTTTCGTTTGTTATGTTTCAGGTAAGAAATGCCCCTGTTCATATATGACGTAGCAATATTATTCTCTTGGAGCTCAGGTAATCGTTCATTGAATTAACTACCTACAAAAAGAAATTGTTTTTTTACTTTCTCTTGCCTATATGAATATAGAGGAAGGAAAGTATTGTTTTCATGTCGATTTTAACAAATCGAGTTTTCACCGGATCTACACGTTTTCAGACTCCCTGAACCCAACAAAACATGTTTTAGCGATTCGTCTGGGTGTGTGTGTGTGTGTGTGTGTGTGTGTTCTTGAGATATTCTGTTCACGCGCACACACACACACACACAGACCAATTGCTGAAAACATGTTTTTTGGGTTCAGGGGGTCTAAAAACGTGTATATCCGGTGAAAACTCGATTTCGAAAAATCGACATGAAAACAATACTTTCCTTCCTATATATTCATATAGGCAAGAGAAAGTAAAATTATTTTAATGAAAAGAATTTAAGTTTACATCAGGTTTATCCTAAAAAATTAACATGTCGCCAAGAACAAAATATTTTTCATATTTATATATTGCTTGTTTTAGTGCAAAAAGAATTCTAGTTTTTTTTTTAAATATCTGCTTAACTATTTTTAATATTCTCCACTGTTGGTGCAGCTTCTAACTAACTGTTAATGGGAAGTTTTTTCTCTTTAATTCTTTATTTACAAGTGTAAAATGTTACAACAAGCAAATGTGATGATTATTATGATAATAATGTAAATGAGATGATAGGCATGAGAGGGGTAGGGCCTCCAAGAATGAAATTTGTGTATCAAATTAGCAGGTCTCTACTCCAGGGTCTTTTAAGGCGTCTAGGGGTATTATCAGGTAAATGGACGGTGGAAATTGAACGCACCAGAGGGTTCTCGTTTTAATGGGAAATTAAACATGTTTGCGTACATTTTGTTTCTCATTTGTCCCTTTTCCCGTAATAAATTTAGATTTTTAACATTTAGGTACGTTTTTCTGAGAAACCATTTAACGTACCAGGCTGAAATTTTTACCAGTTAATTATCATGTAGGGGCCTACATGCACATTCACCGAAATTGTTTTTACTTCATCAGGTGCTCAAAAAAATAGTAATATGAAAAAAACGTAGAACATAATTGTAAAAATTTTATGTTATTCGTAATTTTTTTAAAAACTTTATGGTCCAATAGATTAAATTTTAAAAATGTCAGTAGCTAAAACCACCCTACAACTATTGTTGTTTAGGTCATCAGCCTTTAGGCTTGTTTGAACGTGTAGAGGTTTTACTAAGTAAAAAGGAGGAGTGAGGTGGTTTACCATTGCCACAACTCACTGAGTAGAAAAGTACGCTTATCAGCATGCCGGGCACTCTGAAAAGCACATATTTTCCACTTTGTAAATGACACCTTCACTTCATTCACCACAGGGTCCAACTGTATAATGAAATTCATTACTTTCAGAGGAAATAACTGTGATTAGTGTATTTTACACCTGTACCTCTTCTGTTCTTAAATGATTCAGTAATTTAATTGGGTGACCATGTGATAAGAAACACAACTATTTATTTTAGCCCTGCAACGAACAGATTGAGTGTAAATAATTTGACACTCCACCTGTCTGTTATGGGCAAACCTTACAAGTTTCATTTGCCTATCTTTTACCAATCCTATGAAAAATGTACCTAAAAATAGAAAATTTAACATTAGCGAGGTACAAAGTACAGTCTCCCCTTAAATGAACGTATACGCTGCCTATGATGTAATGCCCCCTTTGATAGCAGTGTTTGTGTGGTGGTTAGGCGCTGGTGCAATTACAAAGGAATAAATATGTAAATGATGAGGAAGAAAAATGAACGACGTATTTAGTAGGTAGTTTGTGGCGACGGCAACGGCCACCTCTTGTCCTCCCGTGAGACTTAACTTACCGTTAGACCCTAAGCAGTGATGACCCTTCCGTCTACACCGCATCGCATGTACACCGCATCGCATGCCATTCTTCAGCTTACCGCATTCTCTCCCCCCCCTCTTTCTCTCTCTCTCTCTCTCCGTCTATTTATGCATACGAGTAAAGGCCTAACGAACGGGAGACGACCCTACACGCCCGGGTCATTCACACCTGATCGTACGGAACCTATACCCCTCCCTTCCTATCCGACGACGAATAACAGATCGAAAAATCAAGCCGAATACGCTGTGGTGTGTGGTGTGTGGTGTCGCTCGTATCCTCCAATTAAACTGAAATGCAAGTGAGACCGTTCTAAACGATCTAGTACATTTTTTGTTATCTAATTTAGTTAACGACCACGTCACATCGGTGACCTACTCACATAACTCTGCAAAAACTGGAAATACTGTTAAAATTATTTCATCTTTACGTGCAATCGAAATTTTTATATTACTTTTTAGAGAAAATCTTACACTTAACAGGCAAGTGGAGTGTTGAATTTTTTGCGCTACAAAAAATAGAACCCACCGGGTTGGTCTAGACAGCTGTTTAACAGCTGATTTTCGGAGACGAAGGTTCCTGGTTGAAATCCTAGTAAAGGTAGTTACTTTTATACGGATTTGAATGCTAGACAGTGGTTACCGGTGTACTTTGATGGTTGGGGTTCAATTAACCATATCCTCTAAGGAATGATCGGCCTGAATCTGTACAAGATTACACCTCATTCATGAATCATCCTCATCTTATTGGGTCATTGGGTTGCTTGTTGTTATTTGTTGTTTAGGTGATCAGCCTGTAGGCTTGTTTGAACCTGTAGAGGTTTTACTAAGTAAAACGAGGAGTGAGGTGGTTTACCATTGCCACAACTCACTCAGTGGAAAAGTACGCTTATCAGCATGCCGGGCCCACTCTGCAAATGACACCTTCATTTCATTCACCACACAATCCAACTGTATAATGAAATAGGAGATAACTGTGATTAGTGTCTCCTAACACACCTCTACCTCATCTGTTGTTAAATGATTCAGTCATTTAATTGGGTGAACATATGATAAGAAACAAAACTAGTGATTTTAGCCCTGCAACTAACAGATTGAATGTAAAGGGGTTGTTCTCAATTGAACAGATTGCAACATACACACATTAGGAATTTTAAAAATATTTTTAAAAAAATAGTTGTCTCCCTTATCATTACATTCAACGAATTATATGACTGAACAACCATTTAACAAGAGCAGTGGTGGATTACCCAACAGGCACTACTAGGCACGTGCCTAGGGGCCCCCGACAAAATAAAAAAAAATAAAAAATTTGGAAAAAAAATTGAAAACTTAAAAAAAAATTTGGAAAAAATTGAAAATTAAAAAAAAAATTTGGAAAAAAAATTTGATTGAACAAATGACAAAATTGTAAAATATTAATACATTTTCAATCGTAAAAATATTCAATTGTTGAACTTAATGACATGATTGTGTATGATTACATTAAATTTATAGTACATTTATAATACATTTTCTGGGGCCCCTAAAATATAAATAAATAATGATTGAAATATTAACTATCATGTTTTTATTACGTCAAAGCAAAGTGGGGGGGGGGCCTCATTTGCCATTGCCTAGGGCCCCAACAAGTATTAATCCGCCTCTGAACAAGAGAGCAGGTACGGCCTACATGTTAGCCAAAAGATACTTTAGTACGTAAAATAGAAGATGAAGCGTATGTTTGGTACCGCCAGTGTATCTCATCAAGTAAAACACATAAAAAAAATCTGGTGTGAAACACTCACACAGCTTTCTCTTGCCAGTGCAAATAATTAACAATAAACCTAACATTAGTAATAAAACATTTGAAATAAACAACAAAACCAACCTCAACAAACATAACCTTATTTTAATCATGAGTGAATGATGCAAAATGAAAATCAACCTCAGTTTGGCTTAGAAATACGGAAAATCACTCTTTCTCTCTAAACTAGGCTCTGTAGAGAAAAATGCTTTAAATAAAAGTTGTAGATCTTTTAATTTTCTATAAATTAAATTATATACACTTTTGTCGTAAAATGCATACTAAGGCCGAAATCTTAAAAAATTCGATTTTTCTCACGTTTTCGTGAGAAAAAAAACAGAAAATCGCTAATTACCGCTAAACTAAGCGTTATACAAAAAAATGTTTGAAATAAAAGTTGTAGAATTTTACATTCTCTACAACTTTTATTATATAACGTTTTGCGTTAAAATGCATATTAAAGCCGCAATCTTAAAAAGAAAATGTTTTTACGTAAAAACAGTCTCAAGCAGAATTTCAGCAAACATGGCGCCTACCCTATATTGTAGAGCATAAAAAATGTAGTAAACCATTGTAGTAAACCATATTCCTCTTGCCTATATATTCATATAGGCAAGAGAAAGTAAAAATTTGGAAAAAATTGAAAATTAAAAAAAAAATTTGGAAAAAAAAATTTGATTGAACAAATGACAAAATTGTAAAATATTAATACATTTTCAATCGTAAAAATATTCAATTGTTGAACTTAATGACATGATTGTGTATGATTACATTAAATTTATAGTACATTTATAATACATTTTCTGGGGCCCCTAAAATATAAATAAATAATGATTGAAATATTAACTATCATGTTTTTATTACGTCAAAGCAAAGTGGGGGGGGGGGGCCTCATTTGCCATTGCCTAGGGCCCCAACAAGTATTAATCCGCCTCTGAACAAGAGAGCAGGTAGGGCCTACATGTTAGCCAAAATATACTTTAGTACGTAAAATAGAAGATGAAGCGTATGTTTGGTACCGCCACGCCAGTGTATCTCATCAAGTAAAACACATAAAAATTACTGGTACGACTCGTTTTAAAGCTTGGTTTTTCATTTCTCTTGCCTATATGAATATAAAGCCTATAGGAAGGAAAGTATTGTTTTCATGTCGATCACAACAAATACACTCTTCACCGGATCTATACGTTTTCAGACGCCCTGAACCCACACAAACATGTTTTTAGCGATTGGTCCGTGTGTCTGTGTGTGTGTGTGTGTGTATACAAAATATCTCAAAAATGGAACATCGTACGAACTTGAAACTTTAAACTTAAGTTACATACCAATACCGGACCCGACACGAACATTTTCATCGAAATCGGTCAACCGGAAGTAGTAGTTTAATCGTGTATTTTTCACTTTTTTGCGATTTTCTCAAAAACTGGTCCTACGATTTTTTCAAAATCGCCTCATTTACTCAATTTTTTATTCTCTACAAGATAGGTTAGGCGCCATGTTTGCTGAAACTCTTGGTGAAGCTGTTTTTACGTTAAAACATTAAGGCATAATAATCATAACAAGATTAAGGCTTTAATATGCATTTTAGCGCAAAAAATTTATATAATAAACAATGTAGAGAATTTAAAATCCTAAAACGTTTATTTCGAACATTTTTTTGTATAACGCTTAGTTTAGCGGTAATTAGCGATTTTCTGTTTTTTCTCACGAAAACGTGTGAAAAATCGATTTTTTAAGATTTCGGCCTTGTTATGCATTTTATGACAAGAGTGTATATAATCAAATTTATAGGAAATTAAAAGATCTACAACTTTTGTGTAGAACATTTTTCTCTACAGAGCCTAGTTTAGCGTGAAAGAGCGATTTTTCGTATTTTTAAGCCAAACTGAGGTTGATTTTCATTTTGCGTCTTTCAGTCATGATTAAAATTAGGTTATGTTTATTGAGGTTAGTTTTTGTTTATTTCTAATGTTTTATTAGCAATGTTAGGTTTATTGTTAATTGCTTGCATTGGCAAGAGAAAGTTGTGTGAGTGTTTCACACCAGATTTATGGGCGTTTTAAACGCCCATAACAGACAGGTGGAGTGTCAAATTATTTACACTCAATGTGTTCGTTGCAGGGCTAAAATAAATAGTTCTGTTTCTTATGACATGGTCACCCAATTAAATTACTGAATCATTTAATAAGAGAAGAGGTAGAGGTGTACTGTGACACTAATCACAATTATCTCCTCTGAGAGTAATGAATTTCATTATACAGTTGGACCCTGTGGTGAATGAAGTGAAGGTGTCATTTGCAGAGTGGAAAATATGTGCTTTTCAGAGAGCCCGGCTTGCTGATAAGCGTACTTTTCCACTCAGTGAGTTGTGGCAATTGTAAACCAGCTGACTCCTTGTTTTACTTAGTAAAACCTCTACAGGTTCAGACCAGACTTTCGGCTGATCACCTAAACAACATGGCGTTTTAAAAGAGTGTTCCTGCATGTTTTTTAAATTATTTCAGCCGCAATTCGCCATTTTAGTACAAAGGATAAAGAAATTGCAGCGTTTTAAAAAAATATATTTTTCGTTCTGTATGGACGTAACGAGTTAGAACCAACGCTGTATCTCACTAATTAATAAGGAAATGAAATTAAACTGCCGAAATCTTAATTATCCATTTTTTACACATTTTCATGGGGAAAAAATAGATTATCACACGCTAAATTAAGCGATATGCAAATAAATGTTTGAAATAAACGTTGTAGATTTTTTAATTTTCTACAACTTTATTAAGTATTTACTTTTTTGCGTTAAAATGCGGGCTGCAATCCTAAACCGTTTTTTTCTTCGAAAGCACCGCGTCTCCAAGAATTTCAGCAGACATGGCGCCTACCCTATCATGTAGCGCATAAAATGTACTGATCATGCGGTCTTGGATTCGAATTCCATACAGGCACGGCATATATCCAACTTTACGAAAAATCATTTCATCCTTCACCGTCTGCATTAGCAGGACAGTCGGACGTTAAACCAAAAAAAAAAAAAAAAAAAATTGTAAATGAGGTGATTTGAAATAAATCGTGGGACTCGTTTTTCAAAAAATTTTAAAAAAGGAAAAATTAAACGAATAAACTACTACTTCCGATAGACCAATTTTGATGAATATGTTCGTGTCGGGTCCTCTAGTGGTATCTAACTTAAGTTTCAAGTTGGTAAGATGTTTCGTTTATGAGATATTTTGTTCACACACACAGACCAATCGCTAAAAACATGTTTGTGTGGGTTGAGGGGGTCTGTTTACGTATAGATTTGGTGTTGAGTGTATTTGTTGTGATGGAGATGAAAACAATACAATACTTTCCTTCCTCCTATATATTCATATAGGTGGCAAGAGAGAGAGAGAGAGAGAGTAAAAAAAAAGTTAAAATAGGTCGGTTAGTTGGTGAGATCACGTTGCACAAACAAATAAATAATATATTATTATAAAAAATAAAATAAATGGCCGTGAAATTAATAATTGTGAAGTGATGTGTGTTGGTACAGTAAAACGGTTGGTTGTATGAGGAGGTAAGGGCGGACATTGGTCGAATAAAAGAAACAGTTGGTATAAAGAGAGAAGATGGTTGGGCTGCGAGTCTCCTCCTGGGGAATGTGTGTACCGTTACATGGATCAGTGTAGTACTGTATATATGGATATGAAAGGGTCGAGGGGTGCGGGTGGAAGGGGTTATGAGATAACAGGTTACTAGGGCCAGCCAGCCAGCCAGTCCCTACTTCATCACCACCCACCATGCCCCCCCCGCCCTCATAGCAGGAAGCGACGACACCTTCACCTGACGTCGCTCACCGCTATTTGTTTGTTATTTGTCCTTATAAATTCTTTCCAACCCATAACAGACAGGTGAAATGTCAAATTATTTAAACTCAATCTGTTAGTTGCAGAGCTAAAATGAATACAGTAGTCCCTCGGTATCCGCGGAATTTACGTTCCAGAGGGTTACCGCGGTTCGTAAAACCGCGGATAATAATACTTTATATGAACGAAAAGATGGAGGTTAGGTTCTAAAGGTAAAGTCCTGTAGTCGTTTTAAGTGTTTAATAGTTTTAGGATGTTCGTTGCAGGGCTAAAATAATTAGTTGTGTTTCTTATCACATGGTCAGCCAATTAAATGAGTGAATCATTTAATAAGAGAAGAGGTAGAGGTGTATTGTGACACTAATCACAGTTATCTCCTTCTCTGAAAGTAATGAATTTCATTATACAGTTGGACCCTGTGGTAAATGAAGTGAAGGTGTCATTTGTAGAGTGGAAAATATGTGCTTTTCAGATGGCCCGGAATGCTGATAAGCGTAATTTTCCACTCAGTGAGTTGTGGCAATGGTAAACCACCTCACTACTCGTTTTACTTAGTAAAACCTCTACAGGTTCAAACCAGCCTTTCGGCTGATGACCTAAACAACAACAAGAGACAGGTGGAGTATCAAATTATTTAAACTCAATCTGTTAGTTGCAGTGCTAAAATTAATACAGTAATCCCTCGTTTTCCTCGGGGGTTACGTTCTGGAGGGTTAACGCGGTTAATAATAACTAATAGTCTATGAACGAAAAAATGGGGGTTAGGTTCTAAAGGTAAAGTCCTGTAGTCGTTTTAAGTGTTTAATAGTTTTAGGAATATTTGACTTCTTCGTGTGGTATCACCAGCTCCTGGAGTCCTCTTTTAAATTGAAGAGCTCTTTCCATGACGGAAGGTAAAGTCGTCGCCAAAATCAGCTGTTTAACAGCTGATTTTCGGAGACGAAGGTTCCTGGTTCAAATCCTAGTAAGGTAGTTACTTTTATACGGATTTGAATACTAGACATTGGTTACCGGTGTAGTTTGATGGTTGGGGTTCAATTAACCATACTCAGTGAGTGTGTCTGTATAAGACTACACAGTCTCATTTACACGTCATACACATCATCCTCATCTGATTGGGTGATGGGGTTGCTTATTGTTCTCAATTCAACAGATTGCAACGCACACATATTAGGAATAAAAAACTAAATGACGGAATCCGTCTCCAACACGTAATCAGCGAGCTGCGTTGCCATGTTGAGGATCTCGTTGATGGTTTGTGGAGAAATGCTTGGCTTCGTTTCAGGATCTTCGTCTTCCTCTTAGCCTGCTTGGCTATCTAATTTTCAGGTGTCATCAGTTCCTTCAACTCTTCCACTGTTAGTTTTTGGTCATGGCTTTGAATCATTTCTTCAATTTCCATGTGGTCAATTTGAGAAAAACCCTCTCCCTTCACGTTGTGAATGATTTCTAAAATTTCATCCTCCACTGGTGTTTGAAATTTATAAAATTTCAAACATGTTGGGTGAAACATGTTTTCGGAATTGTATGACTTCCCTACCTCCCACCAAGTACGGTGTACGCAACGTGAGATTACGTTCGTATAAACAGTTTCAGACCCACGGACAAAGTCCGCGGGTACCAATGGATTACTGTAGTTGTGTTTCTTATCACATGGTCACCCAATTAAGGGGGCACTATACTCAAAAAAAAAAAAATTCCCTAATTAAGTAACAAAATTGTCGTTTTGCACAAAATATTCTACATAAAATTACTAGTTATTTCATTAAAAAAAACTGTGAAAATGTTTTCCCCAACCCTTACAATCGGGGTTGGGGATGAAATTTCATGCATATTTTGTTAGATGAGAACTTAAGTAATTTTTAATGGATTTTTTTGATTTTGGTTTCAAATTAAAGAGAATGTTATGATGTACAAACTGTAGTAATGGTTTTTTATTTGTGACACTGAGTCTACTTCTATGATTTTTTAAATAAAAACCGTAAAATTCAACAGTTTTTTCAACTTCAACATTTTAAAAAAAATCAGAAAATGAGCTTTTCAGCAATTCAATACCACAGTTTGTAGAGCTTAAAATTCTGAATTTTTAGAAAAAAAATCATGTTTCTAAGTGCTACAGAACTCAAGTTATGATCTAACAAAGTTTAAAAATCCAAATTTTCGGTAACGGCAAAAAAACAAAAAGTAAACGTATATTAGTTACTTACATTCACATGATTAATTCACAATCTTACAGGCCTAAATTTTAAAACTATCACTAAAATGAACACGGTAGGCCCTACTATACGTTACAAACTATATAAATAATATAAATACTCTAATAAGTAATGACCGAAAAAAATACAAATACGATGTCATATACGTCTAACAGCTGATTTTCGGAGGCGAAGGTTCCTGGTTCAAATCCTAGTAAAGGTAGTTACTTTTATACGGATTTGAATACTAGGCAGTGGTTGTGGGTGTACTTTGATGGTTGGGGTTCAATTAACCATACTCTCTCAGGAATGGTCGGCCTGGGTCTGTACAAGACTACATCTCATTTACACGTCATACATATCATCCTCATTTCATTGGGTCATGGGGTTGCTTATTGTTCTGAACTGAACAGATTGCAACGTACACAAATTAGGAGTAAAAAAGAAAAAAAAATACGTCAAAACGTAAACATAACCTTCAACAGCTGAGTAAGCTAACATGTGTTTTATTATAATTCCGTTCTAAATAACAACGTTGAAATGAACTGCATTCTGTTGGGGTATATAGGAACTAAAAGAAAAAGCCGGTACATTCAAAATGCAAAAAAGAACGCGTAATTCTGTCCAGCCGTTCTCTAGAAAAACCATTCTGAAACTGGACGTTTTTTTGATCAAAAGTTGCCATGACAACCTTCTAAATAATATTTTTTATAATTTTTAAAACTAAATGTTTCAACAAAATAAAAATACTAGCATGTACAGAAAATATGAGAGTATTTTATGAGCAAAAAAAAAATTTTTTTTCCATTTTTTTGGTATAGTGCCCCTTAAATGACTGAATCATTTAAAAACATAAGAGGTAGAGTTGTAAAAGACACTAGTCAGAGTTATCTCCTCTAAAAGTAATGAATTTCACTATACAATCAGACCCTGTGGTGAATGAAGTGAAGGTGTCATTTGCAGAGTGGAAAATTTGTGCTTTTCAGCGGGCCTGGCATGCTGTTAAGCGTACTTTTCCACTGAGTGAGTTGTGGCAATGGTAAACCAGCTGACTCCTCCCTTTACTTAGTAAAACCTCTACAGGTGGTTCAAACCAGCAGCCTACTACAGGGTGATCACCTAACCACAACACATGAATTCTTTCATTTACGTATTTAGGCCTACTTAATGTCCCATTGCATTAAAATAAAATAAAAATTTACTCGTATTAACAGTGTGGTGAAAAAATCTCAGAGAAATATTTAAAACTGACATGGAACATCTCGACTTGAAACGCAATCGGTGCTTCTATAGTACGTGGCCTACCGCGTTATGTTTAGTGAAATTTGTATTTCTTGATGTGGCAGCACTGTCCACTAACACTTTTGGCGCGTAAATATTGACATATTTTATAGGTTATATGAACTACATTACGTTATGTGAACATGTGGTTACCTGCATTCAATGGTTAACCATAAGCGAAATTATGTAAATCCACAAACAGGAGCCAATACACAAGCAATTGAGAGATCCTGGTTGGACGCAAAAATTAACATTTTTAAACAAACAAATCGCCTGGTTTACTCAATTTTTTATTCTCTACGAGATAGGGTAGGCGTCATGTTTGCTGAAATTCTTGGTGAGGCTGTTTTCACGTAAAAAATTACTTTTTTTAAGATTACGGCTTTAATATGCATTTAAGCGCAAAAATTTGTATAACAAAAGTTATAGAGAATTTAAAATTCTACAACTTTTATTTCAAACATTTTTTTGTATAACGCTTAGTTTAGCAGTAATTGGCAATTTTCTGTTTTTTCTGACGAAAACGTGTGAAAAAATCTATTTTTTTAAGATTTCGGCCTTAGAATGCATTTTACGACAAAAGTGTATACAATCAAATTTATAGGAAATTAAAAGATCTACAACTTTTATTTAAAGCATTTTTCTCTACAAAGCCTAGTTTAGCGTGCAATAGTGATTTTCCGTATTTTTAAGCCAAACTGAGGTTGATTTTCATTTTGCGTCTTTCATATATGATTAAAATTACGTTATGTTTATTAAAGTTAGTTGTTTGTTTATTTCTAATGTTTTATTAATAATGTTAGGTTTATTGTTAATTATTTGCATTGGCAAGAGAAAGTTGTGTGAGTGTTTCACACCAGATTTTTTTATTTATTTATTTAACGTCGCATCAACTGCAACGATCATTAGCGACAATGTTGGAGTGTAACTGTTTACAATGGAGGATGAAATGAATTTTTGTAACATAAAATTACATAACCCGCTGGGTTGGTCTAGAGGTAAAGTTGTCGCCAAAATCAGCTGTTTAACAACTGATTTTCGGAGACGAAGGTTCCTGGTTCAAATCCTAGTAAAGGTAGTTACTTTTATACGAATTTGAATACTAGACAGTGGTTGTGGGTGTACTTTGATGGTTGGGGTTTAATTAACCATACTCTCTCAGGAATGGTCGGCCTGAGTCTGTTCAAGACTACACCTCATTTACATGTCATACATTTCATCCTCATCTCATTGGGTCATGGGGTTGCTTATTGTTCTGAATTGAACAGATTGCAATGTACACATATTAGCAATTTAAAAAAAAATTACTACACCACGGCCGGCCCGTGGTGTAGTGGTCAGCGCAACTGGTTACTATGCCGGGGTTCGATTCCCGGTCAGGTCGGGCATTTTTTTCATCTGTAAATCACCACATAGGCCTATCATTACCTACGCACAAGCCCAAGGCTTATGTAGGCATCATCACTCAATTAAAAAAAAAAGAATGAAAATATGCCGTGCCTGAGCGGGATTCGAAAAGTTTTCTTTTTGGTAATACAGTAGACTCTTAAAAATCCGGATCGCGCTAGTCCGGACTCCGGATAGTCCGGACGATGATTTTTTTTTTTACTTTATTTTCTGAAAATTTACGACTTTTAAATTAACAACCAGTAAAAAGTTTTCATGGGATTGGCCCGATGAACGATCATGCGATTAGCACTATAATTTGTGTGTATCTACTTTTTACTTTCTCTTGCCTATATGAATATATAAGAAGGAAAGTATTGTTTTCATGTCGATTTTTCGAAATCGAGTTTTCACCGGATCTATACGTTTTCAGACCCCCTGAACCCAAAAAACATGTTTTTAGCGATTGGTCTGTGTGTGTGTGTGTGTGTGTGTGTGTGTGTGTGTGTGTGTGTGTGTGTCTGTGTCTGTGTGTGTGTGTCTGTGTGTGTGTGTGTGTGTGAACAGAATATCTCAAGAACGGAACATCGTACGAACTTGAAACTTGAAACTTAAGTTACATACCACTACCGGACGCGACACGAACATTTTCATCAAAATCGGTCAACCGGAAGTAGTAGTTTATTCGTATAATTTTTCAGTTTTTTGCGATTTTCTCAAAAACTGGTCCTACGATTTTTTTAAAAATCGCCTATTTTACTCAATTTTTTATTCTCTACAAGATAGGGTAGGCGCCATGTTTGCTGAAATTCTCGGTGAGGCTGTTTTCACGTAAAAACGTTGTTTTTTAAGATTACGGCTTTAATATAAATTTCAGCGCAAAAACTTATATAATAAAAGTTGTAGAGAATTTAAAAACCTACAACTTCTGTTTCAAACATTTTTTGTATAACGCTTAGTTTAGCGGTAATTTGCGATTTTCTGTTTTTTTTTCTCACGAAAACGTGAGAAAAATCGATTTTTTTAACATTTCGGTCTTAGTATGCATTTTACGACAAAAGTGTATATAATAAAAGTTATAGAAAATTAAAAGATCTACAACTTTTGTTTAGAGCATTTTTCTCTACAGAGCCTAGTTTAGCGTGAAAGCGTGATTTTCCGTATTTTTAAGCCAAACTGAGTTCGATTGTCATTTTGCGTCATTCACTTATGATTAAAATAAGGTTATGTTTTTGAGGTTAGTTTTTGTTTATTTCTAATATTTTATTAATAATGTTAGGTTTATTATTAATTATTTGCATTGGCAAGAGAAAGTTCTGTGAGTGTTTCACACCAGATTTTTAATAATAATTGCGTATATAAAATGTATGTAAATGACATTTTTTGCAATTTAGGGCCCACAGTAGTTTGCGTCGTCGGGAGCTCTGTGTTTCAGTAAAATCTACGTTCATGATTTCACGAGGCATTTTATTTAATCCCAGAACCGTACTTTACTAAGCACAGTACCGTACTACAGTACATTTAAATTTTATTTAGTTGATCGTGTAATTACTCTATAATTGAGACATATATGACGTTCATTGTTACATGTTTTAAATCCGTAACTTGCAAATCTTACAAAGAGTGCAATCGAATCTTATTACGGTACAATAGCGTTAAGTTTAGTCAATGTTTGTGCTTCGTATATTGAATAATTACAGTACCAGTAGCCTACTGTAATTTATTAGGCCTACAGTGTTTTAAAGTTTTTTCAGAAGCTCACTCTTATATTAACAGATAAACGTTAATGCTTATTGTCATAATTATTCGCCATAAAGACGAAATTGCCAACCTCCGGGAAATCCGGATTTTTCGAAATCCGGACCGGCCGTCCGCCACATTAGTCCGGATTTATAAGAGTCTACTGTACTTACTTTTAGATGGATATATAGAAAAAGATTGTAATATTGGCTCGGTGACAGGTTAACATAATACGTTTGATGTTTATTAATTGCGACATCAAAATTGACACAAGTCATTAATTAATTAAATTTAATTAACCGATGGTCATCCTAACGTGACAAACAATACTTCCACTTGTTGTAAACCATTTTTACTTTCTCTTGCTCTCTATTAATAATATATAGGGAAAGAAAGCATTTTTGTCGTGTCGATTTTTAGATATCCAGTTTTCACCAAATATACCGTACACGTTTTCAGGCCCCCTGAATCCAACAAAACATATTTTTAGCGATTGGTCTGTGTGTGAACAAAATATCTCTACAACGAAACATCATACAAAGCTGAAACTTGAAACTTAAGCTAGGTACTACTAGAGGACCCCACACGAAGATTTTCATCAAAATCGGTCAACCGGAAGTAGTAGTTTAATCGTGCGATTTTTCAAAAGCCGATTCTACGATTTTTTTTAAACTCCTTTTAGCGTTTACATTTTCTATGCTCTACAAGATAGCCCACCGGGTTGGTCAAGCCAGAACGTCGTCGCCGCCGCTAGTCAGCTGTTCAACAGCTGATTTTTGGAGACGAATGTTCCTGGTTCAAATCCCAGTAAACTTTTATACGGATTTGAATATTATACAGTAGTTACCGGTGTACTTTGATGGTTGGTTTTCAATTAACCATACTTTCTCAGGAATGGTCGGCCTGAGTCTGTACAAAACTACACCTGATTTACACGTCATAGGCCTACATATCATCCTCATCTCATCTGTTTGGGTGATGGGGTTGCTTATTGTTCTAAATTGAACAGATTGCAACGTACACACATTAGGGATAATACAAAAAAAACAAGATAGGGTAAGCAGTAGGTTATGTCTGCTGAAATTCTTGTAGAGGCTGTGCTTTCGTAGAAAAAGATGTCACCTTTTTAAAGATTGCGGTCTTAATTTGCATTTAGAGCAAAAGTGTATTGTATAATCATAGTTGTTGTTGTTGTTGTTTAGGTGATCACCCTGTAGTAGGCTGCTGGTTTGAACTTGTAGAGGGTTTACTAAGTAAAACGAGGAGTGAGGTGGTTTACCAATGCCACAACTCACTCAGTGGCAAATTATGCTTATCAGCATGCCGGGCCCTCTGAAAAGCACATATTTTCCACTCTGAAAATGACACCTTCACTTCATTCACCACAGGGTCCAACTGTACAATGAAATTCATTACTCTCAGAGGAGATAACTGTGATTAGTATCTTTTACACCTCTACCTCTTCTTCTCTTCTTAAATGATTCAGTCATTTAATTGGGTGACCATGTAATAAGAAACACAACTATTTATTTTAGCCCTGCAACGAACAGATTGAGTGCAAATAATCTGACACTCCACCTTTTTATTATGGGTAGAAATCATAGTTGTAAAACTTTTAAAAAACTACAACTTTTTATGTTAAGCATTTTTCTCTACAGAGCCTAGTTTAGAGGGAATTACTGATTTTACTTATTTTTAAGTCAGATCAGAGGTTGATTATCATTTTGCGTCATTCACTCAAGACCTATCGGGTCGGTGTAGAGGTAGAAACGTCGCCGTGTCTCAGATGTTTAACAACTGATTTTCGGAGACGATGGTTCCTGGTTCAAATCCTAGTAAAGGTAGTCGCTTTTATACGGATTTGAGTATTATACAGTGGTTGTGGGTGTACTTTGATTGTTGAGGAGACGAGATTAAAGTATTTCTTTGTCGTTCCGGGAATCGAATCGGATACGTTAGATTTGTTTATTAGCGGGTAGAGTTATCTACCTAGATTTTATGGATTTGCTCATATACAATGTATCTAATATGTAATAAACTAATTAAAAAATTAATAGCGTGTGTTTGTAAGCTATAAAAAGTGTAAATTAACGTCCAGTTGAGAAGACGGACATAAAATAACGGGTGCCTAACAAAATTGAAAACCATTTCCAACGATACAAACAAATAATAATAATCTGGTGTGAAACACTCACACAACTTTCTCTTGCCAATGCAAATAATTAACAATAAACTTAACATTAGTAATAAAATATTAGAAATGAACAAAAAACTAACCTCAAAAAACATTAGTGAAATACGCATAATTAAAATCGACCTCAGTTTGGCTTAAAAATACGGAAAATCGCTCATTCACGCTAAACTAGGCACTGTACAAAAAAAAGCTATAAATAAAAGTTGTAGATCTTTTAATTTTCTACAAATTTTATTATACACACTTTTGTCGTAAAATGCATTGTAAGGCCGAAATCTTAAAAAAAATTGATTTTTCACACGTTTTCGTGAGAAAAAACAGAAAATCGCTAATTACCGCTAAACTAAGCGTTATACAAAAACATGTTTGAAATAAAAGTTGTAGAATTTTACATTCTCTACAATTTTTATTATATTTTATTTATTTATTTTGCGCTAAAATGCATATCAAAGACGCAATCTTAAAAAGAAAATGTTTTTACGCAAAAACAGCCTCACCCAGAATTTCAGCAAACATGGCGCCTACCCTATCTTGTAGAGAATAAAAAATTGAGTAAACCAAGCGATTTTTAAAAAAATCGTAGGACCAGTTTTTGAGAAAATCGCAAAAAAGTGAAAAATTATACGAATAAACTACTACTTCCGGTTGACCGATTTTGATGAAAATGTTCGTGTCGGGTCCGGTAGTGGTATGTAACTTAAGTTTCAAGTTTCAAGTTCGTACGATGTTCCGTTCTTGAGATATTTTGTATACACACACACACACACACAGACCAATCGCTAAAAACATGTTTGTGTGGGTTCAGGGGGTCTGAAAACGTATAGATCCGGTGAAAACTCGATTTCAAAAAATCGACATGAAAACAATACTTTCCTTCCTATATATTCACATAGGCAAGAGAAAGTAATAATCTGGTGTGCAACACTCACACGACTTCTCTTGCCACTGCAAATGATGAACAATATATAACCTAACGTTAGTAATACATTAGAAATAAACCAAAAAAATCTGGTGTGAACCACTCACACAACTTTCTCTTGCCAATGCAAATAATTAATAATAAACCTAACATTATTAATAAAATATTCGAAATAAACAAAAACTAACCTCAAAAACATAACCTTATTTTAATCATGAGTGAATGACGCAAAATGAAAATGGAACTCAATTTGGCTTAAAAAAAAACGGAAAATCACACTTTTACGCTTAACTAGGCTCTGTAGAGAAAAATGCTCTAAATAAAAGTTGTAGATCTTTTAATTTTCTATAAATTTGATTATATACACTTTTGTCATAAAGTGAATACTAAAGCTGAAATCTTAAAAAATCGATTTTTCACACGTTTTCGTGAGAAAAAACAGAAAATCGCTAATTACCGCTAAACTAAGCGTTATACAAAAAAAATGTTTGAAATAAAAGTTGTAGAATTTTAAATTCTCTACATATTTTATTATATAAATTTTTGCGCTATAATACATATTAAAGCCGTAATCTTTAAAAAACACTGTTTTTACGTGAAAACACCCTCACCAAGAATTTCAGCAAACATGGCGCCTACCAGATAGGGTAGGCGCCATACAAGATATTGTGGAGAATAATATTATATATTGTAATAATATTAGATATTGTAGAGAATAATATTGTAGAGAATAAAAAATTGAGTAAATGAGGCGATTTTTAAAAAAATCGTAGGACCAGTTTTTGAGAATATCGCAAAAAAGTGAAAAATTATACGAATAAACTACTACTTCCGGTTTACCGATTTTAATGAAAATGTTCGTGTCGCGTCCGGTAGTGGTATGCAACTTAAGTTTCAAGTTTCAAGTGTGTACGATGTTCCGTTCTTGAGATATTCTGTATACACACACAGACCAATCGCCAAAAACATGTTTTTTGGGTTCAGGGGGTCTGAAATTGCGTAGATCCGGTGAAGAGTGTATTTCGTAAAATCGACATGAAAACAATACTCTCTTTCCTATATTATATTCATATATGCAAAAGAAAGTAAAAAGTTTATTCGCATTCTGCCAAATACGGCATCACTGCATTTTTTTGTCTAACTAGATCCAGGATCGCAATATTGTGGGGTTACTAAATGATATTTCATATAGGGCTAGAGAAAAGAATAAAAAGTGTTTAAATTTGTTTAACACCGAGTAGCCAATTGAGAGGGAGGTATATAAATAAAGCCAAGTGTAAGAGTGATGATTAGTGACAGTGAGTGGATGACAGTGTTTATATGTGTAAGAAGATAAACGTGAAAAAAATGCTGGTGATTCGTTCGCTTATAAATGCTATCATATACTTTGTAAATGTTTGTCAAGTGATTGGAGCTTTTTGTGTACTTTCTCTAGATACGATCAAGTTACCTGATCACGACGATACAAGTGTACCAACGTCTACAAATCACGGTGATTTCGTTCGAATACCTCAAAGTGATTTACCTAGATCAATATTTTACGATTATAATATAATTCCGAATTATTTTTCGTGCGGTGCTTCACTGAATAGTTCGTATTGTGGGAAATTACGCTTTCTCAATCTTTTATCTCGTAATTTTGGTGATTTTAATTATGAGTTTAATAAAAATCGACCCAACAATTTTTTTAATGGGGTTTCAGATTTTCCTGCGGTTGGGGCAACCGGTGGAGGAGGGGGTTTTTTGGATAATATTTTCATAAGTTACGTTTATCACATTATCAGCAATCGTGATAAACAAACTACGAATGATAATAATTATTATCCTGACTGATTAATTCAAATGTATCGACGTCTTTTAGTTTAATTTTTCATATTGGTAAGATAATTATTTGTGTTCATTTATTCAAATAAATAGTATCAACTTTTTTATTGTCGTATTTAATAAAGTTAAAACATTCCTAAAATATTATTAACCCACCGGGTTGGTCTAGAACAGTGTTTCACAAACTTTTTTTTCTCGCAGCACGTTACAAAAAAATCTGGTGTGAAACACTCACACAACTTTCTCTTGCCAATGCAAATAATTAATAATAAACCTAACATTATTAATAAAATATTAGAAATAAACAAAAACTAACCTCAAAAACATAACCTTATTTTAATCATGAGTGAATGACGCAAAATGACAATCGAACTCAGTTTGGCTTAAAAATACGGAAAATCACGCTTTCACGCTAAACTAGGCTCTGTAGAGAAAAATGCTTTAAACAAAAGTTGTAGATCTTTTAATTTTCTATAAATTTAATTATATACACTTTTGTCGTAAAATGCATACTAAGACCGAAATGTTAAAAAAATCGATTTTTCTCACGTTTTCGTGAGAAAAAAAACAGAAAATCGCAAATTACCGCTAAACTAAGCGTTATACAAAAACATGTTTGGAATAAAAGTTGTAGAATTTTACATTCCCTACAACTTTTATTATATAACGTTTTGCGCTAAAGTGCATATTAAAGCCGCAATCTTAAAAAGAAAATGGTTTTACGTAAAAACAGCCTCAAGCAGAATTTCAGCAAACATGGCGCCTACCCTATATTGTAGAGCATAAAAAATTTAGTAAACCAGTTGATTTTAAAAAAAATCGTAGGACTAGTTTTTGAGAAAATCGCAAAAAAGTGAAAAATTATACGAATAAACTACTACTTCCGGTTGACCGATTTTGATGAAAATGTTCGTGTCGGGTCCGGTAGTGGTGTCTAACTTAAGTTTCAAGTTTAAAGTTCGTACGTTGTTCCGTTCTTGAGATATTCTGTTCACACACAGACACACACACACACAGACCAATCGCTAAAAACATGTTTGTGTGGGTTGAGGGGGTCTGAAAACGTATAGATCCGGTGAAAACTCGATTTCTTAAAATCGACATGAAAACAATTCTTTCCTTCCTATATATTCATACAGGCAAGAGAAAGTAAAAAACGGCCAATAGCCGCGGCACACCTACTACTTTATGCCATTACTTGATATAAACGTACTTATATCATACTTATACATACTTACTTATAGTCATCGGCTAGCCATTATTTTGTTGGACCGTTTAAATTTAATTTAAATTATTTTCCTTGAGTTGCGCGGCTCACTTGGCCGGCCTCGCGGCACACAGTTTGGGAACCTCTGGTCTAGAGGTAAAGTCGTCACCAAAAATCACCTGTTCGAACAGCTGATTTTCGGAGACGAAGGTTCCTGGTTCAAATGCTAGTAAAGGTAGTTACTTTTATACGGATTTGAATACTAGACAGTGGTTGTGGGTGTAGTTTGATGGTTGGGGTTCAATTAACCATAGACTACTCAGTGAGTGTGTCTGTAGAAGACTACACAGTCTCATTTGCACGTCATACACATCATCCTCATCTGATTGGGTGATGGGGTTGCTTATTGTTCTCAATTGAACAGATTGCAACCTACACAAATTAGGAATAATATAAAAAAAATATCATTACATTATTATTACTTTGTCTTGCCTGTAGGAAGGAAAGTATTGTTTTCATGTAGATTTTAAGAAATCCAGTTTTCACCGGATCTACACATTTTCAGAACCCCCTGAACCCAAAAAACATGTTTTTAGCGATTAGTCTATGTGGTGTGTTTATGTGTGAAAAATATCTCAAGAACGGAACATCGTACGAAACTGAAACTTGAAAATTAAGTTACGTATATTATTAGAGGACGCGCCACGAACATTTTTATCAAAATTGGTCAACCAGAAAGCAGTTTATTCGTGTAATTTTTCACATTTTTACAATTTTCTCAAAAACAGCTCCTTCGTTTTTTTTTTTAAATTGCCTAACATTTTTAATGCTTCACATGATATGGCGCTATATATAGGCTACTTAAATTCTTGGTGAGGCTGTAGTCTAGTTGAAAAAATAGGTTTTTTTTAAATTGCGGCCTTAATATCCATTTTAGGGAAACGGTGTATATAATCAAACTTTTAGAACATTTTAAAACTACAACTTTTATTTTAAACATGTTTTTGTATAACGCTTAGTGGCCTATATCGGTAAATAAGTGATTTTATGTTGTAAAATCGAAATGCCTATATCGGTAAATTAGTGATTTTACGTTGTTTTTTTTTCATGAAAATCTGTTTAGAAAATCAGATTATTTAAAATTTAGGGAATTAAAATTTACAGGAAATTAAAATATTTACAACTTTTATTTCAAGCATTTTTCTCTACAGAGCCTAGTTTAGGGTGAAAGAGTCATTTTCCGTATATTGTTAAGCCAAACAACTAAGGTTGGTTTTCATTTTGCATCATTCACTCATGATTAAAATAAAGTTATGTTTTTTAAGGTTAGGTTTTTTATTTATTTCTAATGTTTTATTGCTAGTTAGATTACATTGTTCATTATTTGCATCGGCCGAAATCTTTAAAAAATTAATTTTTTACAGATTTTCATGAAAAAGAAAACAGAAAATCACTAATTTACTGCTAACTAAGCGTTGTACAAAGAAATTTTTGGAATAAAATTTGTAGGAATTTGTATTTGGAATGAAATTTGAAAATTTTTGTAGGTTTTTAAATTTTTTACAAAATTTTAAGCAGTTATTTTGTGAATTTAATTTTAAGGCCGAAATCTTAAAAAGACCATTTTTTCTACGATAGCACAGCCTCCCAAAGAATTTCAGCAGACAAGGCGCCTACTATATCATGTAGAGCGTACAAAACTTAGTCAATGGGGTGATTTTTAAAAAAATTCTACGAGCCGTTTTTGAAAAAATGGCAAAAAGGGAAAAATTACACGAATAAAAACTTCTACTTTTCGGCTATGCTCTCGTAGAAAAAACTTGTTTTTTTAACATTTCGACCTTAAAATTAAATGCTTAAAATTTTGTAGAAAATTTAAAAGCCTTCAACTTTTATTCCGAACATTTCTTTGTAGAACGCTTAGTTAGCAGTGTAATATTACTGATTTTCTGTTGTTTTTTTTTTCATGAAAGTTGTAAAAAAAGGATTTTTTTAAGATTTCAGCCTCAGTATGCATTTTACAACTAAAGTGTATGTAATCAAATTCATAGGAAATTAAAAAATTTAAAACTTTTTTTTGTAAGCATTTTTCTGTACAGAACAGGCCTAGTGTAGCGTAAAAGAGTGATTTTCCGTTTTATTAAGCCAAATTTAGGTTGGTTTTCATTTTGCATCTTTCACCCATGATTCAAATTATGTTATGTTTTCGAGGTCAGTTTTTTTTGTTTATTTCTAATGATTTTAGTTTTATATATTTTTTTTAAAAACGCATTAACAGCTGGTCATTAGCGGCTACAGTGAGTTATGGGACGTTGGGCTGTGACATGATTTCCAGACTCTAGCCGGGAATCGAACCCAGGGCCTCCACGTAGTAGGCTAGCGCGCTACTACTACGCTACGGGATGGCCTCTAATGTTCAATTTTACTATTGTTAGGTTATATTGGTAATTATTTGCATTGGCAAGACAAAATTGTGTGAGTGTTTCACACGAGTTTTTTAACACATGAGATATAGACTTCCTTGCATCAGCGCATTTTTACTTTCTCTTGTCTATATGAATATATAGGAAGGAAAGTATTGTTTTCATGTCGATTTTAAGAAATCTACTCTTCACCGGATCTTCACGTTTTCAGACCCCCTGAACTCAAAAAAACATGTTTTTAGCGATTGGTCTGTGTGTGTGTGTGTGTGTGTATACAGAATATCTAAAGAACAGAACAACGTACTAACTTGAAACTTGAAACTTAAGCTACATACCATTACCGGACCCGACACGAACATTTTCATGAAAATCGGTCAAACGGAAGTAGTAGTTTATTCGTGTAATTTTTCACTTTTTTGCGATTTTCTCAAAAACTGGTCATACGGTTTTTTTAAAAATCACCTGCTTTACTTTTTATGCTCTACAAGATAAGGTAGGTGCCATGTTTGCTGAAATTCTTGGAGAGGCTGTTCTCACGTAAAAAAAATTGTTTTTTTAAGATACGGCTTTAATATGCATTTTAGCGGTAATTAGCGATTTTCTGTGTTTTTTAAGACACGTGTGAAAAATCTTTTTGTTTAAGATTTCGGTCGTGGTAATGTATTTTACGACAAAAATGTATACAATCAAATTTATAGGAAATTAAAAGATCTACAACTTTTATTTAAAGCATTTTCTCTAGAGAGCCTAGTTTAGCGGAAAGAGAGATTTTCCGTATTTTAGGGACAAACTGAGGTTGATTTTCATTGCATCTTTCACTCATGATTAAAATAAGGTTATGTTTATTGAGGTTAGTTTTTTGTTTACTTCTAATGTTTTATTACTAATGTTAGGTTTTATACAGATGGAGTGTAAAATTATTTACACTCAATCTGTTAGTTGCAGGGCTAAAATAAATAGTTCTGTTTCTTATCACATGGTCAGCCAATTAAATGACTGAATCATTTAAGAACAGAAGAGGTAGTGGCGTAAAAGACACTAATCACAGTTATCTCCTCTGAAAGTAATGAATTTCATTATACAGCCAGACCCTGTGGTGAATGATGTGAAAGTGTCATTTTCAGAGTGGAAAATTTGTGCTTTTCAGAGGGCCCGGCATGCTGATAAGCATACTCTTTCAACTCAGTGAGTTGTGGCATAGGTAAACCAGCTGACTCCTCGTTATACATAGTAAAACCTCTACAGGTTCAAACCAGCCTACAGGCTCATCACCTACTACAACAACAGGTTATATTGGTCATTATTTGCATTGTCAAGAGAAAGTTGCGTGATTGTTTCACATCAGATTTTTTTTGATTAAGTGTACAGTTGCAAGGGAACTGTACTAGAGTGTTACTCCAGCTGATGAAGCGTTTGTGTGCCCGTGCTTCATTTGTTACAGAAGACATTGGACCAATTATTCTTTGTTAAGAAATTTTTTTTTTTTGTTTAACGTCCGACTGTTTTGCAAATTGCTGCTAATGCAGACGGTGAAGGATGAAATGTGAACTGAATTTTTTGTAACGTATGAAAAAATGCCATGCCCGAGTGGGATTCGAACCCAAGACCGCGTGATGAGAGGCGAGCACGTTACCAACATCGCCACCGCGGCCTGCTTTGTTAAGAAATGAAGTGAAAAGTTAATTATATAGATTTAATGTTTTTTAAACAATTCAATGTAACTCTGTAAAACAAAACATACTCGTAGTTTTTTTTCGTAATGAACGGTAAGTGTACTTAGCCCACCGGGTTGGTCTAGAGATAAAGTCGTCGCCAAAATCAGCTGTTTAACAGCTGATTTTCGGAGACGAAGGTTCCTGGTTCAAATCCTAGTAAAGGTAGTTACTTTTGTACGGATTTGAGTGCTAGACAGTGGTTACCGCTGTACTTTGATGGTTGGGGTTCAATTAACCATACTCTCTCAGGAATGATCGACCTGAGTCTGTACAAGACTACACAGTCTCATTTACACGTCATACACATCATCCTCATCTCATTGGGTCATGGGGTTGCTTATTGTTCTCAATTGAACAGATTGCAACGTACACAAATTAGGAATAAGTGTACTTATTTAAAAATTCGGTTTGTTTATTACGCGGATTTTCGATTATTCGGATTGGCTTTGTTCCCAGTTAGTCCGGCAAAACGAGGTTGTACTGTACTGAATACCTATTCTTATGTCAAAAATCTGGTGTGAAAAACTCGCACAACTTACTCTTACCAATGCAAAAAATAAACAATAAACCTAACATTAGTAATAAAACATTGGAAAAAAAAACAAAAAACTAACCTCTAAAAATATAACCTAATTTTAATCATATTATGAAAGACGCAAAATGAAAATCGAACTCAGTTTGCCTTTAAAATACGGAAAATCACTCTTTTACCCTAAACTAGCCTCTGTTGAGAAAAATGCTTTAAATAAAAGCATTCGGATTTGAATAATAGACAGTGGTTTCCGATGTATTTTGATGGTTGGGGTTAAATTAACCATACTCTCTCAGGAGTAGTCGACCTGGGTCTGTGCAAGGCTACACTTTATTTACACGTCATACACATCATCCTCATCTGATTGGGTGATGGGGTTGCTTATTGTTCTCAATTGATGAACAGATTGCAACGTACACAAATTAGGAATAAGTGTACTTATTTAAAAATTCGTTTCGCTTATTACGCGGATTTCCGATTTTCCGGATTGGCTTTGTTCACAGTTAGTCCGGATAAACGAGGTTGTACTGTACTGAATACCTATTCTTATGTTAACAAGTAACCATAATGTGTCTGCACTTTATGTGTCCGTCGTTAATTTCAGAGGAGATAACTCTGATTAGTGTCACCTAACACACCTCTACCTCTTCTGTTGTTAAATGATTCAGTCATTTAACTGGGTGACCATGTGATAAGAAACACAACTATTTATTTTAGCCCTGTAACTAACAGATTGAGTGTAAATAATTTGACTCTCCACCTGTCTGTTATGGGCAGATTAAAAATATACTATGTATTAAAAATCGCCTAGCTAAAAATAGAGCTTATTTTATTTCTTAACCCACCGGGTTAGTCTAGAGGTAAAGTCGTCACCAGAATCAGCTGTTTAACAGCTGATTTTCGGAGACGAAGGTTCCTGGTTCAAATCCAAGTAGAGGTAAGGTAGAAACAGACTACTATCACGTCATGTGAGGTCACGTGATGTTACGTTCTGTCACGTGACAAGCGAAAAGTGTGGTCCATTGTTGTACATGGTTCTCTTATGTATCAGGTTCACACTGAAGTCATCTCACGCGTATCACGCCACGTCACTCACCTCATCCGTGATATCACGTTTTCATTTTCTGTTCGTTTGACATATTTTGACAAACGTGAGCTCACAGGCCAAAATTAAACACGCACTGAGTAATATGGTGCTATCGGCAGAAATTGATAACTCTGCAATTTCAACGCTGCAATCTGGAAGTATTGAAATCATAACTACACCAACAGCTAACGGAGAAGACGCTGTATCGTATTCTTCCGAAAATAATGCGGAAACACCTACGCTACTGCAACTGGTATCTCTGCCTTCAGCAGAATACCAATAAAATAAAATATAATTATTAATAATTTCAATAAAAATAAATTAAGTAAAATTATTAGTGTTTGCTCAATTTTTTTCTTACTTTAAACAAACACCTAATCTTTCTTCAGTTGTGATGGCTTCACGGAGTTGGGTATTTTGTTTCCTTACATCATTTTTAATAAGGTCATGAACAAAATCAAATTCTTCCATTGTCATTCTAAAATACATTCGAAAACGTTTCGGATCCTACGTAATTCTGGTACTAGTCGTTGAAATTCACCCAGTTATTTCCTTCTTTTATTAATATCATGTACCCATATTCTCTTTGATTTCATGCTAATATTTCTGCATTTAATAAAACAGCCGCATTTTCCAGTTCTTCTTCCCATTCAGAAGAACTACTTGAACTTTCCATTTGAAATAAATCAAAGACAGAAGTTATACTATGTATAAAACTGATTTCACAAAATTCATGCGGAAGAGAAACGATCGAGTGCGCTTGTCACGTGACAGTAGTGTGCTTGTAAACGTGATATCACGTTTCAGATATGGTACAGTGACATGACGTGACGTGATGTGAGTTCGCGTGACGTGATAGCAGTCTGTTTCTTACCTTTAGTTACTTTTATACGGATTTGAATGCTAGACAGTGGTTGTGGGTGTATTGTGATGGTAACCATACTGTGTGAGTGTGTCTGTAGAAGACTACACCACCTCATTTACACGTCATACACATCATCCTCATCTGATGGGGTTGCTTATTGTTCTCAATTGAACAGATTGCAACGTACACTAATTAGGAATTGAAAAAAAAATTATATCTTTACTATTTCGGTTGTGTAGTTAAAAGTAGACCTCTAGTATTGTTTAAAAAATAAGTATTGTGAATAAGTATGTTTTAGGAACCACAACTGTAGGCTTTTGGGTGAAAAATATAATTATTTGAAGATTGAGGTTAGCTCGTGGTTACCAGGTAGAACTGACTATTGTATAGGCGCACTATTATGTCTCTCTCTCTCTCTCTCTCTCTCTCTCTCTCTCTCTCTCTCTCTCTCTCTCTCTCTCTGAAAGTTTGATTATTATTTGAGGTAGTGAAGCTTCTTTGATGGGAGTCTGATTCAGTGGCAAACCAATCTTCACCCTACATTCATATTCAATTAACCAAACAAATACAATTACAGTATAATTTTATCGTATACAGGATGCCACGAAACTGAACATTTCACAAAATTTCAACTATTGATAATATATACTGTGACACTTATCGCTAGGGTCTGTTTCGGGATCTAGGTTATTAAATACGTAATTAATACACTAAAGTTTACAATAATTACAAGTATTTATTACAACTAAAAGATTTACAAAATACGAGGGCAGTCCAAAAAGTCTGTCACGTTTTGATTTAAAAAAAACTAAGTACAAGAAAAAATTTTTATTATATAGGCTACATTTGAAAGTGCAACTAAAATGCTATTTTTATACATAATCACCAAACAAATTAAGACACTTACAATGTATCATAGCGGTGAACTAATTTTTAAATGCCGGCGTCATAAAAGTCTACCGCCTGTGATTTTAACCAGTTAGTCACAACCTCCTGCAGATCCGCGTCATCGTCAAAGCGCTGCGTCGCAAACCATGTCTTCATTGTCGGGAAAAAGTGATAATCGCTGGGCGCAAGGTCCGGACTGTATGGCGGATGTGGGAAAACCTCCCATTCGAAAGCATCCAGGACTTCTTGTGTTCGATTTACCGTGTGTGGTCGGGCGTTGTCATGCAAAAAGAGAATTTTTCCAGTCAACTTTCCTCTGCGCTTGTTTTAGATCGCTCTTCTTAACTTTTCAAGTGTTTCACAATACCTCGCAGAGGTTATTGTTGTGCCACGTTCCAAGAAATCGATAAGAAGAATTACCGACCGTACTTCACAACTGGCGGGATTTTGAATTGCGGCACACATTTTAAATTGTTGTTGAAAAACAACGAAGAGCGACACAGACCTCTCGCTAGCACGGCTGGATAGCTACTGAACGGAGAAACGCCGCGGCACCAAAATGGCCGCGATAGCTCCGCCCCTAGCGGATACAACGCAAAACGTGACAGACTTTCTGGGCTGCCCTCGTAATTAATAAACTAATTACAATGAAGTATTACAATAAATAACATAAATAATTTACTTAGTACTACTTACAAACAATTGTACAGAATGCACGTACACAATAAAACAGAATAATAATAGTTGACCGATACAATACCCGGAACGTTGACCTCTTCTAACGTACCGATAGCACACGCAATAAACACTCGTCAAAGATCAAACGAACACTAACTCTCCGACCGCACTTGGGGCTCTCTTTATATAGGTGGATAAGAGATATTTCTGGAAAGACAGAGAGATTCGATGCAATAATAAAATACAAAAATCCTCTTTATGGTTCTGGAAAATTATTAACTAGTGTAAACAAGTCATAATTGAATAAAAGGTGTTACAGGTAACCAACCGACTCTTTCACAAATAGTTGTACAACAAACACCCTACCTTATAACTAACCCTATTGTTACTTTGTCACTCTATTATTTACTATTTAACACTTAATGAACTTCTAGAAGCCTCTCGAACCACATTCCTTTTCGTATCGGCACAATACTATCGTGCACGCCACGAAAAAAAGGCCGCTGTGAAGACTAGTTACCAATTTAACAGAAACTTAATCAATTTCTAGAATTTTCTATTTACATCACAAGTCCATTTCTGCTTTATTTGTAATTATAAATGCAAGAGTCTACTATACTTGGCACAATAACGTTGTAAAAATTTATAATTCAGTCGAAAAATCATTTTCCAATCTTCACGTGAAACCAAAATAGCACTTTTTACTTTCTCTTGCCTATATGAATATATAGGAAGGAAAGTATTGTTTTCATGTCGATTTTTCGAAATCGAGTTTTCACCGGATCTATACGTTTTCAGACCCCCTGAACCCAAAAAACATGTTTTTAGCGATTGGTCTGTGTGTGTGTGTGTCTGTGTGTGAACAGAATATCTCAAGAACGGAACATCGTACGAACTTGAAACTTGAAACTTAAGTTACATACCACTACCGGACGCGACACGAACATTTTCATCAAAATCGGTCAACCGGAAGTAGTAGTTTATTCGTATAATTTTTCACTTTTTTGCGATTTTCTCAAAAACTGGTCCTACGATTTTTTTTAAAATCGCCTATTTTACTCAATTTTTTATTCTCTACAAGATAGGGTAGGCGCCATGTTTGCTGAAATTCTCGGTGAGGCTGTTTTCACGTAAAAACGTTGTTTTTTTAAGATTACGGCTTTAATATAAATTTTAGCGCAAAAACTTATATAATAAAAGTTGTAGAGAATTTAAAAACCTACAACTTCTGTTTCAAACATTTTTTTGTATAACGCTTAGTTTAGCGGTAATTTGCGATTTTCTGTTTTTTTTCTCACGAAAACGTGAGAAAAATCAATTTTTTTAACATTTCGGTCTTAGTAATTATACATTTTACGACAAAAGTGTATATAATAAAAGTTATAGAAAATTAAAAGATCTACAACTTTTGTTTAGAGCATTTTTCTCTACAGAGCCTAGTTTAGCGTGAAAGCGTGATTTTCCGTATTTTTAAGCCAAACTGAGTTCGATTGTCATTTTGCGTCATTCACTCATGATTAAAATAAGGTTATGTTTTTGAGGTTAGTTTTTGTTCATTTCTAATGTTTTAATACTAATGTTAGGTTTATTGTTAATTATTTGCATTGGCAAGAGAAAGTTGTGTGAGTGTTTCACACCAGATTTTTTAAAATTGCTGCCATATTAAAAGGGAAAAGAGATTTTACTTTTTAAATATCATATGACAGAAAAACCTGTATCTTTAACATAGAATAAGTTACTTGTATCCCGAATTTTTATGTCTGGATAAAGTAACACACGTTTAATAATCTGATGTGAAACACTCACAGGACTTTTTCTTAACAATGCAAATAATTAATAATATAACCTAACATTAGTAATAAAACATTAGAAATAAATAAAATAAACTAACCTCAAAAAACATAATCTTATTTTAATCATGAGTTAAAGACGCAAAATGAAAATCACTTTTAACTTTATTTGGCTTAAAAATACAGAAATTCACTCTTTTACACTAAACTAGGCTCTGTTGAGAAAAATGCTATAAATAAAATTTGTAGATCTTTTAATTTCCTATAAATTTGATTAATTATAGACTGTTGTCGTGCAATGCATAGTAAGGCTAAACTCTTAAAAAATGAATTTTTCACACGTTTTCGTGAGAAAAAAACAGATAATCGTTAATTACCGCTAAACTAAGCGTTATACAAAAATTGTTTGAAACAAAAGCTGTACAATTTTAAATTCTCTACAACTTTTATTTAATAAATTTTTGCGCTAAAATGCATATTAAAGCCGCAATCTTAAAAAAAAAACAATTTTTTTTACGTGAAAACAGCCTCATCAAGAATTTCAGCAAACATGGCGCCTACCATTTTATCTTGTAGAGCATTAAAAAATTTAGTAAATGAGGTGATTTTTAAAAAAATCGTAGGACCAGTACGTAGTACTTGTTGAAAAAATTGCAAAAAGTGAAAAATGACACGAATAAACTACCTACTACTTCCGATTGACTAATTTTGATGAAAATGTTTGTGTCGGGTCCGGTGGTGGTATCTAACTTAAATTTCACGTTTCAAATTCGTACGATGTTCCGTTCTTGAGATATTCTGTTCACACACATACACACTCACAGACCAATCGCTACCAACATGTTTTTTTGGGGGGTTCAGGGGGTCTGAAAACGTGTAGATCCGGTAAAAAGTCGATTTCGAAAAATCGACGAAAACAAAACTTTCCTTCCTATATATTCATATAGGCAAGAGAAAGTAAAAATTAACGTTATATGAATAAACGTAGGAAAAAACAGGCTTTAATTTGCTGTAGGGTTAAAATTTGTCCGATTGATCGTTTTTGAACTACAGTTTTTCAAACACAACGAACTTCTATCGTGGCGGGCACTCGAAGAGAAAATAATTTTACTTTGATGAGTAGTCCTGTTGCTGTTTAGGTGATCAGCCGAAAGGAAAGCCTCTTTTCAAACTCTAGACCTTACCGCTCCTAGTCCAGCCTCTGTTAGTTTGCTCCTAATGTAAACAAATAATGACCAAGTCACTGAGCATCCGCATTAGATCAAAATGTGTACATACTGATTAAAAAGTAACAACAAAATACTTTCATAAGTATTTTTATAAATGAAATTGTTAGGCCTACATCATATCATGACTGATGTTTTTAGTACTTTAAGTACTTAAAATTTAAAAAATAGTTAACTTAATAGGAATACGACATCCGTAAAGTCGCAGACTTTACCGTGCACCCTGTAGTAGGTGGCTTTGGTTTGTTGACACTAGGAGCAAACTAACAACGGCTCAACTGTAACTAAAACGAAGAGTCAGATGTTTTAAAATTGCCTTCCTCACTGAGTGGAAAAGTATGCTTATCGCCCTCTGAAAAGCATCAATTTTCCACCCTGGAAATGTCACTTTCACAACAGGGTCTGGCTGTATGATGAAATAGAAGATAACAGTGACAAGTGTCTATCTATTCTGTTGTTAAATGGTTCAGTCGTATAATTGAGTGACCATCTGATAAGAGAGACAACTAGCAGATCGAGTGCAAATAATTTAATACTCCTCTTGCTTGTAATGGTCAAAAGTAGCTATATACAAGTACAGTACTAGGAAAAAGGGTCACAAACCAAAAAAAAAAAATCTGGTGTGAAACACTCACACAACTTTCTCTTGCCAATGCAAATAATTAACAATAAACCTAACATTAGTATTAAAACATTAGAAATGAACAAAAACTAACCTCAAAAACATAACCTTATTTTAATCATGAGTGAATGACGCAAAATGACAATCGAACTCAGTTTGGCTTAAAAATACGGAAAATCACGCTTTCACGCTAAACTAGGCTCTGTAGAGAAAAATGCTATAAACAAAAGTTGTAGATCTTTTAATTTTCTATAAATTTAGTTATATACACTTTTGTCGTAAAATGCATACTAAGACCGAAATGTTAAAAAAATCGATTTTTTTCACGTTTTCGTGAGAAAAAAAACAGAAAATCGCAAATTACCGCTAAACTAAGCGTTATACAAAAAAATGTTTGAAACAGAAGTTGTAGGTTTTTAAATTCTCTACAACTTTTATTATATAAGTTTTTGCGCTAAAATTTATATTAAAGCCGTAATCTTAAAAAAACAACGTTTTTACGTGAAAACAGCCTCACCGAGAATTTCAGCAAACATGGCGCCTACCCTATCTTGTAGAGAATTAAAAATTGAGTAAAATAGGCGATTTTAAAAAAAATCGTAGGACCAGTTTTTAGGAAATCGCAAAAAACTGAAAATATATACGAATAAACTACTACTTCCGGTTGACCGATTTTGATGAAAATGTTCGTGTCGCGTCCGGTAGTGGTATGTAACTTAAGTTTCAAGTTTCAAGTTCGTACGATGTTCCGTTCTTGAGATATTCTGTTCACACACAGACACACACACAGACCAATCGCTAAAAACATGTTTTTTGGGTTCAGGGGGTCTGAAAACGTATAGATCCGGTGAAAACTCGATTTCTTAAAATCGACATGAAAACAATACTTTCCTTCCTATATATTCACATAGGCATGAGAAAGTAAAAATCAATTTTATTTTAATCCATTTAACATTTTTGAACAAGAAAAATTATCAGGTTTTGAAACAAAAATCTTACTTTAGTTTCCATCCGATTGTACGTATAAGGCCGTGTCCTAGCTGCACCGGGGCAATGCGTTAGTCATTCAAGATAAAACATATTGGTACAAAGTGATGTGTCCTAAGTAAGTCCGTGGTGCGTGCGATGGGGGCGGTTCGCATTGGTTTGCTTTTCAAACTAGTTTGTTTTTCACGGTTCCGCACGCATTTATTGTGAGACAAGAAATGGAGACGGATCTGTTCATTTCAGATATCATCATACATATGCCCAAAACGGGCAGGTGGAGTGTTATTTTAATTGCACTCTGTCTGTTTGGTCCAGGGCTAAAAAAAATAGTTCTGTTTCTTATTACATAGTCAGCCACTTATATGACTGAACTATTTAAGAACAGAAGAGGTAGAGGTGTGCTGTGACACTAGTCAGAGTTATCTCCTCTCAGAGTAATGAATTTCATCATTACACAGCCAGACCCTGTGGTGAATGAAGTGAAGGTGTCATTTGCAGGGTGGAAAGTGAGTGCTTTTCGGAAGGCCTGGTATGCTCATAAGCATACTCTTTCAACTCAGTGAGTTGTGGCAATGGTAAACCACCTGACTCCTCGTTTTACTTAGTACAACCTCTACAGGTTCAAACCAGCCTTTCGGCTGTTCACCTAAACAACAACAACATCATTATACAAAACAAAACATTTAAAATTGTCATCTACAGTCCAGCCTCTCTAAGTTTGCTCCTAATGTAAACAAATAATGACGTCACTGAGCATGCGCATTATATAAAAATGTGTACACGCTGATTAAAAAGTAACAACAAAATACTTTTAAAAGTATTTTTATAAATGAAATTGTTAGGCCTACATCATATCACGACTGATGCTTTTAGTACTTTAAGTAGTTATAATTTAAAAAATAGTTAACTTAATAGGAATATGAGATGCATAAAGTGGTGGACTCTAGCATGCACCCTGTAGTAGGTGGCTTTTGTTTGTTGACAGAAGGAGGAGCAAACTAAGAGCGGCTGAACTATATGTATTTCCTTTGTCCGCCATCCGTCACACCACATCTCACAAACTGCAACAGATACCAACAAACTGTTTTCGAATTCGTAATTTACACAAAAAGGTAGAATGCCTGGATTGGGTTTCAAGTTTTGGTATTGGCCGGAATCGGGTTGACCGTACGAAAAGTGAAGTTGTTTTGTATCACCCAGTGAATAGAAAAGTTTAGTTTCGGCTGATTTAAGGCTAATACTGTAAATAGTTGAGTGATAATATTGTTTTGAGACAAACAGAGAGAGAGAATATTAGAAGGAGGTTGCGGATCCGGTCACCCGTGTAATCAACACTCACTAATTGCTTCCCACATACACGAATATCTTAACAAATTCTTTCATTCACAGTACTAAATCCGTGTTAATTTGTTGATCTCTTTTTGGTGAATACAAGTAAAATGACATGGAAGAGTTAAAACTGAAATACAGTAGTCCCTCGTTATCCGCGGGGGTTACGCGGTTCATAAAACCGCGGATAATGATACCTTATATGAACGAAAAGATGGGGGTTAGGTTCTAAAGGTAAAGTCCTGTAGTCGATTTAACTGTTTAATAGTTTTAGGAACATTTTACCATTATTATAATCTATGAATATTTAATAAATACAGTACTGTACATATTAAAAATTTAAGTTGCTTTAAAATAGTTAGTTATTGCTGTTTGCTTCTTGTTCTTTTCAAACTCCTTGTGGACATTACTTCTTCGTATGGTATCACCAGCTCCTGAAGTCCTCTTTTGAATTGAAGGGCCCTTTCCATGACGGGATTCGTCTCCAACATGTAATCAACGAACTGCGTTGCCATGGTAAGGATCTCGTTGATGGTTTGTGAAGAAATGCTTGGCTTCGTTTCAGGATCGTCAAACAAAGAAATATACGTATAAGAAGTTGTACGTACGAAGAAGTTTGACTGACACACGGAGGTAAACGAACGACGGAGAAATTACAGTATGGTTCGTGAACGTACGTATGGCGGTGGGGATGGGGTTGCTCCCCCCCCCCCCAAGTGGGGTCCGGTACCCGATCACTGGCTCACCACCTCACCTACAGTACGCGGAAATCTAGCATGGCTCATGGCGGCCGTCGCCATACTAGTGTGTTACTCAACATGATACGGATGCCGAAACATTTATTCAAACAAATGTTTTCAGAATTGTACGACTTCCCAACCAAGTACGGTGTACACAAGGTGAGGAAACGTAGCCTACGTCATTTAAGGTTCTATGCCCGCCGCGGATACCAATGAATTACTGTATAGGCCTACTGGAAGGCATGTGATGTGATTGGAGCAATAGTTTATAAGTAGACTAAAAATCAGACTGTTCATAAACCGTTTCTCGTTTGCTTTTCACAGCAGTCCATAAAGTGATAAGTGCGCACTCTGAATAGCTGTACTTATCACATCCAATCGTTTATTGTACAAACAAATCTGGTGTGAAACACTCACACAACTTTCTCTTGCCAATGCAAATCATTATTTGCATTGGCAAGAGAAAGTTGTGTGAGTGTTTCACACCAGATTTGTTTGTACAATAAACGATTGGATGTGATATTGGTCATTACCAATATAACGTAACATTAGTAATAAAATATTAGAAATTAACAAAAAACTAACCTCAAAAAGCATAACCTAATTTAATCATGAGTGAAACACTCAAAATGAAAATCAACCTCAGTTTGGCTTTAAAATACAGAAAATTACGCTTCACGATAAACTGGGCTCTGTAGAGAAAAATTCTTTAAATAAAAGTAGTAGATCTTTTAATTTCCTATATATTTGATTATACACTTTTGTCGTAAAATGCATACTAAAGCCGAAATCTTTAAAAATAAATCGATTTTTCACACGTTTTCGTGAGAAAAAAAACAGAATATTGCTAATTACCGCGAAACTAAGCGTTATACAAAAAATGATTGAAATAAATGTTGTAGGATTTTAAATTCTCTACAACTTTAATTATATAAATTTTGCGCTAAAATGCATATTAAAGCCGTAATTATAAGAAAACAATGTTTTAACGTAAAAACAGCCTCACCAAGAATTTTAGCAAACATGGCGCCTACCCTATCTTGTAGAGCATAAAAGATTTAGTAAACCAGGCGATTTTAAAAAAATCGTAAGACCAGTTTTTGAGAAAATCGCAAAAAAGTGAAAAATGACACGAATAAACCACTACTTCCGGTTGACCGATTTTGATGAAAATGTTCGTATCGGGTCCGGTAGTGGTATGCAACTTAAGTTTCAAGTTCGTACGATGTTTCGTTCTTGAGATATTTGTATATACACACACAGACCAATCGCTGAAAACATGTTTTTTGGGTTGAGGGGTCTGAAAACGTGTAGATCCAGTGAAGAGTGGATTTCTAAAAATCGACATGAAAACAATACTTTCCTTCCTATATATTCATATAGGCAAGAGAAAGTAAAAATGTTGCTGTGAATATAAATACAAAGATGCTGTAAACTTTCATGAAAATCTGTTCAGTCGTTTGGAAATTAGCCTGCACAAAAATTAACACACTTTGTCTTTATAATATTAGTAGCCTTCAACACTTTCAGTACGAACGTCCGGTAAACAGGACGTCTATATATTTTACGTAGTACAACATCCTGTTTACCGGACGCCTGTAAGTTATGCATTAAGTGCCAACGTTCGGATAACCGAGCATTTACAGAATACAATTTTTAAACAAAAATTAATGGAAAAATGTATTTTCAAACCGTCTCCGTGGGATAGTTACTACCGCGCTAGCCTGCAAAGCGTAAGTTCCCGGGTTCAATTCCCGGCTAGGGTCTAGAAACTTTAACACGTTAAAACCACCGTTAAGGTAGCCTATCTTCAAAACCCACAGTAGTTGCTTATGACCTTATGACCTGTCGATGCGACTTTTAATAAAAAAATATATATATATATATATTTATTAATTTTTTAAACATGTTGTACTGTGTGCTGAATTTACTTTAGATAATATTAAACCACCAGTAAACACACAAAATTAGCAAGCTACTACTCTAATACTAAATACTACTCTAATCCCAATAAATGAATATAAAAAATTTAATAATAAAAAATATATTTCTTACAACTACATAAATGAAAACACCAATAAAATAATAAATGTTTATAATAGAGATCAATATACGATTGCATTTAAACCAGCCAATGGTATTTCAAGATATTTCAGTTGCACAGAGGATTATTCATTGAATAAATATCATCAAAGCGGTATTTATAAAATAAAATGCACGGATTGTGAGGCTATATATATAGGGAAAACAGATAGATCCTTTAAAGCCAGATTTTTGGAACACTTGAGGGCATTTAAGAGTGGAAAGAAAACAGTTTCAAATGTAGCAGAGCACATGATTTCCAACAAACATAAAATTACAGATGTAGAAAATAATCTTGAAATCTTGGAAATTTGTAATGATAAAAATAAACTTGAACATTTGGAGAAATATTACATTTATAAACACAAAAACTTTAAACTAATAAACCACCAGGTAAATTTTGAGCAAGATGATCTATTTCTATTGGTACACCTGTTTGATAAATAATTTTAAATAGTAACAAATAATTTTATTCAGTCATGACTTGAATTGACAAGGCAATGCATTGCCAGTGAAAAAAATTTTATAGTGTTTGTGAGTTAACTGATGATGGATCCAGGGATCTGAAAAGGCCTTTTTAACGGTAAGATCATTCTTGCTAATTTTGTGTGTTTACTGGTGGTTTAATATTATCTAAAATATATATATATATATATTTTGAATATTTTTAGTGTTCAAACGATTTTTTATTTTAAATCCCTAATATGTGTGCGTTGCAATCTGTTCAATTGAGAACAATAAGCAACCCCATCACCCAATCAGATGAGGATGATGTGTATGTGTACAGACTCAGGCCGACCATTCCTGAGAGAGTATGGTTAATTGAACCCCAACCATCGAAGTACTCCGGTAAGTCACTGTATAGCATTCAAATCCGTATAAAAGTAACTACCTTTACTAGGATTTCAACCAGGAACCTTCGTCTCCAAAAATCAGCTGTTAAACAGCTGATTTTGGCAACGACTTTACCTCTAGACCAACCCGGTGGGTTAATTAATTTTTAACAAGAAATTTTATTTTTCTGTAACGTTGAAATTTTGGTCTGCAATGGCAGGCTTACGCCTGCAAAGGGCTGGCACTTTTTGTACTCCCATATTCAAATTAACTGCCCATAACAGCCCATGACAGACAGGTGGAGTGTCAAATTATTTACACTCAATCTGTTAGTTGCTGGGCTAAAATCAATAGTTGTGTTTCTTATCACATGGTCACCCAATTAAATGACTGAATCATTTAACAACAGAAGAGGTAGAGGTGTGTTAGGTGACACTAATCAGAGTTATCTACTCTGAAAGTAATGAATTTCATTATCATACAGTTGGACCCTGTGGTGAATGAAGTGAAGTTGTCATTTACAGAGTGGAAAATATGTGCTTTTCAGAGGGCCTGGCATGCTGATAAGCATACTTTCCACTGAGTGAGTTGTGGCAATGGTAAACCACCTCACTCCTCCTTGTACTTAGTAAAACCTCTAAAGGTTCAAACCAGCATACAGGCTGATGACCTGAACAACAACAATTCAAATTAAATGGTAATTCAGATCAAACTTTTAAATATTTTTTCGGCACTGAAATTGTTAAATTAACGTTTCTTACAGTTAAACGTTACTTGTGTGTAACTAATAATTACTAAGTTATATTAATAATAACTTAATAATGTAGTATTAATAATAATACTAAGCTAATTACCGCTAAAAGATGCACGATTCAAAAAAATGTTTGCAATAAAAGTTGTAGGATTTTTAATTCTCTACAACTTTTTATTATAAAGATTTTTGCGCTAAAATGCATATTGAAGCCGCAATCCTAAACCAATAATTTTTTTTTACAAGAAAACAGCCTTTCTAAGAATTTCAGCAGACGTGGGTACCCTATATTGTAGAGCATAAAGAATTTAGTAAATGAGGCAATTTTTAAAAAAAATCATTGGAGCCGTTTGAGAAAATCGCAAAAAAGTGAAAATATACACAAATAAACTACTACTTTCAGTTGATCGATTTTGTTGAAAATGTGTTTTGAAAATTTTGTTTTCTAACTTAAGTTTCAAGTTTTAACTTCGACGATGTTCCGTTCTTGAAATATTCTGTTACACACACACACACACACACACACACACACACACACACACACCAATCGCTAAAAACATGTTTTTTACTTTCTCTTGCCTATATGAATATATAGGAAGGAAAGTAATGTTTTCATGTCGATTTTTCGAAATCGAGTTTTCACCGGATCTATACGTTTTCAGACCCCCTGAACCCAAAAAAACATATTTTTAGCGATTGGTCTGTGTGTGTGTGTGTGTGTGTGTGTGTGTATACAAAATATCTCAAAAACGGAACATTGTACGAACTTGTAACTTGAAACTTAAGTTACATACCACTACCGGACCCACACGAACATTTTCATCAAAATCGATAAACCGGAAGTAGTAGTTTATTCGTACAATTTTTCACTTTTTTGCGGTTTTCTCAAAAACTGGTCCTACGATTTTTTTAAAAGTCGCCTCATTTACTCAATTTTTTATTCTCTATAAGATATGGTAGGCGCCATGTTTGCTGAAATTCTTGGTGAGGGTGTTTTTACGTAAAAAAAGTGTTTTTTTAAGATTACGGCTTTAATATTAATTTTAGAGCAAAATTGTATATAATAAAAGTTTTAGAGAATTTGAAAACCTACAACTTTTAGGTCAAGCATTTTTTTGTTTAACGCTTAGTTTAGCGGTAATTAGCGATTTTCTGTTTTTTCTCACGAAAACGTGTGAAAAATCGATTTTTTTTAAAAAGATTTCGGCCTTAGTATGCACTTTACGACAAAAGTGTATATAATAAAATTTATAGAAAATTAAAAGATCTACAACTTTTATTTATAGCATTTTTCTCTACAGAGCCTAGTTTAGCGTGAAAGTGTGATTTTCCGTATTTTTAAGCCAAACTGATGTAGATTTTAATTTTGCGTCTTTCACTCATGATTAAAATAAGGTTATGTTTATTGAGGTTAGTTTTTTTGTTTATTTCTAATGTTTTATTACTAATATTAGGTTTATTGTTAATTATTTGCACTGGCAAGAGAAAGTTGTGTGAGTGTTTCACACCAGATTTTTTTGCGTATAGTTAAATAAATTGGGATTGAAAGGGTTAATAGTGAAATGAAATGAAAATAATGATGGATTTGAGCGGTGGTTGGATTTGGCGAAGCCTAGCGGATATGAATAGTTGTTGATTATTTAGTAGGCCCCGCTCGCTGTTCGTAAGGAGATACCGTTAGTCAGGCAGGCATTCACCAAATCATTATTTTATTTTTCATTTGTTAGATAGAGAGACAGTGGTTGTTGTATTGTAATAACAATAACAATACGCTATTATCCATTATGTAGGATAAATAAATAAGGAACGAGGGTACATCCTAGAATACTTCTCCTATCCACACTGAATTATTTAGGTTACCTTTCTTATAAAAATACCTCCTTTTACATTCTGTTTGATACTAACTAGTACAGGGTGCCCTGTGAATCGAATATTCAAATTTTCATAAAAATATAAGTAAATTTTCTTTTTGGACAATGTAGTTACTTTAAACAATTTTCAGATCTCTTTGAAGCCGGAATTTCGGCATTGTTTTACCGACGTCGGTTTTCTTCTTTCTTTCACTCATCTACTATTCCACTTTTGCTTTTAATTTTTTTTTAATCTCTAATAGTGTACGTTGCAATCTGTTCAATTACAACTAATCCAGTCAAAATAGACAAAAAAAAAACTGTAAGTTAGGAAAAATTCGCATTGAGCTGAAAATTGGTATAGACGTTGAATAAGTCATTACCAATGAAATGTCAAAAGTCCCCATCGATCCTATGTGTGCACAAAATTTTATTCAAGGTCAAAAGTCGCAAATTCTGGGTTTTCCCATTTTTTCTAAAACCGGAAGTATTACCGTAAAAATAGGTTAGACAAAAGTTGTAGATCATACAATTCTCTACAACAATTGTCTCAATAATTTTTTTCGTACGAATCACCATTCGCGAGATATCGCGATTTTAAAAGTTAAAAAACTTTAAGTTAAACCCCATCACCCAATCAGATGAGGATGATGTGTATGTGTACAGACTCAGGCCGACCATTCCTGAGAGAGTATGGTTAATTGAACCCCAACCATCAAAGTACACCGGTAACCACCGTCTAGCATAGCATTCAAATCCGTATAAAAGTAACTACCTTTACTAGGATTTGAACCAGGAACCTTTTTCTCCGAAAATCAGCTGTTAAACAGCTGATTTTGGCGACGACTTTACCTCTAGACCAATCCGGTGGGTTAAGCAACATTTAAACAAATTAACGTGTGTTCGGATCGATATAATCAATAAATCGATTGTGTTGTTGTTGAGGTGATCAATCGAAAGGCTGGTTTGAACCTGTAGAGGTTCTACTACAGTTCAGCCGTTGTTAGTTTGCTCCTCCTTCTGTCAACAAACAAAAGCCACCTACTACAGGGTGCACGCTAGAGTCAGCGATTTTATGGATGTCGTATTCGTATTAAGTTAACTATTTTTTAAATTATAAGCACCTAAAGTACTAAAATAATCAGTCATGATGTGATGTAGGCCTAACAATTTCATTTATAAAAATACTTTTGAAAGTATTTAGTTGTTACTTTTTAATCAGCGTGTTCACATTTTGATATAATGCGCATGCTCAGTGACGTCATTATTTGTTTACATTAGTAGCAAACTAAGAGAGGCTGGACTGTAAGTTAAACGAGGAGTGAGGTGAGTTACCATTTCTACAACTCACCGAGTGGAAAAGTATGCTTATCAGCATGCCGGGCCCTTTGAAAAGCATCTACACTCCACCCTCCAAATGACACCTTTCATTTACCACATGGTCCAACTGTATGATAATGAAATTGATTAATTTCAGAGGAGCAGATAACTCTGATTAGTTTCTTTTACACCTCTATCTGTTCTGTTGTTAAATGCTTCACTCATATAATCGGGCGACCATTTGATAAGAGAGAGAATTATTTTTTGTAACCCTGGAACCAACAACTCGAGTGCAATTATTTTTAACTTGCATCTGCAAGTTAAAATAATTTCAAACTTGTCAGTCAAATATTTATCGAGTTATGCTGTAAATGGATAGCGGTAGTAAAAAAAACAGGGTCTTTTTGTTTTCTAATCTCGATATGATAATTTTCATATGACATTAAAAATGTAGGACTATTATAGGTGAACGCAGAATAAAATGAGCTAAATTTTGATGTAAAGTATGTTGAAATCCGACTCATAGTTTTGGAGATGTTTTGGATTCAAACTCGGGTGTATATAATTATTTTTGCTATTTAGGTGATCAGCTGAAAGGCTGGTTTAAATCTGTAGAGGTTTTATTACTAAGAGTAAAACGAGGAGTGAAATGGTTTACCATTGGTACAACTTACTGAGTGGAAAAGTACGCTTATTAGCATGCGAGGCCCTCTGAAAAGCACATACAGTAGAGCCCCGATTATCCGCGGAATTGGGTGGCAAGGGCACCGCGGATATCGAAAATCGCGGATAACCCAAAAAAAGACTAAAAATGAGGTGAAAACACGAAAAAAATATTTCAGCATAAAAACTATAATTTATTGTACAAAAAAACATTATAATATGTAAAACTTTTAAAATATGTACAGCACAGCAGAAACCTTTGCTCTACATCAAAATCACCAAAATAAACAACACTAAACAAAAACTAATATACCTGTACTGTTAACAAAAAGTGTTCACTTACGCCTTTCTAAAAAATCAATCAATCGTTTTTGCTTTTTGCTTTGGAAACACCTTTTCTTTATTCTAGATTGTACTTACCTTAACATGAGTTTTTCTGCCAACTTGTTGAGAAAAACATGTTGAGAAAGTAAGAGAGAGGATCGATACAATCGCCCGCTCGGGTCTTCAAGGTCGTCAAGGTTCGTAATTAAAAAATTCTTTTCGTGGCACTCGCGGATAATCGGGGCTTTACTGTATTTTCCACTCTACAAATGACACCTTCACTTCATTCACCACACAATCCAACTGTATAATGAAATCCATTACTCTCAGAGGAGATAACTCTGATTAGTATCTTTTACACCTGTACCTCTTCTGTTGTTAAATGATTCAGTCATTTAATTGGGTGACCATGTGATAAGAAACACAACTATTTATTTTAGCCCTGCAACTAACAGATTGAGTGTAAATCATTTTACACTCCACCTGTCTGTTATGTGCACAAGGTTTATTTATTAATTCGATTTATTCTGCAACAAATTAAATTGCAAAAATCTACCTCTGAGATTCCACCAATAGATTAAATACTTTTTAAAACCTGTTTTTTTGACTTTTACGGCGGTTTAAAATTTTTATTGCGACTCTCATGTCTAGACTTGTATATTTTACAATGCGGAGTACATCAAGTTTAAACTAAAAACATGACATGGCTATGAAAAACAATCCTCCTCATTTCCTTATTGTTTAATCAGTAAACAATTCGTTGACATCTCTATGCGATGTCGTAATAGCGACCAAAGCTTAAAATTTCCTTTTTTATAACACAATAAAATTATAAAACCAAATGTTCACTGGTCAGAAAAAATATTTATGGAGGATTCGGATTTATCTTTCTAACATAAAATATTGTACCTAATTTTTACTTCCACTCGCCCTTTATGAATATATAAGAAGGAAAGTATTGTTTTCATGTCGATTTTAACAAATCCACTCTTCACCTCATATACACGTTACCAGACCCCCTGAACCCAAAAAAACATGTTATTAGCAATTTGTGTGTGTGTGAACAGAATATCTTAAGAACGGAACATCGTACGAACTTGAAACTTTAAACTTTAGTTACATACCACTACCGGACACGACACAAATATTTTCATCAAAATCGGTCAACCGGAAGTAGTAAATTATTTGTGTAATTTTTCACTTTTTTGTGATTTTCTCAAAAACTAGTCCTACGATTTTTTTAAAAATTGCCTGGTTTACTAAATTTTTTATGCTCTACAAGATAGGGTAGGCGCCATGTTTGCTGAAATTCTTGGTGAGGCTGTTTTCACGTAAAAAAAGTGTTTTTTTAAGATTGCGGCTTTAATATGCATTTTAGCGCAACATTTTATATGATAAAATTTGTAGACAATTTAATATTCTACAACTTTTATTACAAACATTTTTTGTAGAACGCTTAGTTTAGCGGTAATTAGCGATTATCTGTTTTTTCCTCATTAAAACGTGTGAAAAATCGATTTTTTTTAAGATTTCGGCT
>JAQMRL010000027.1:2590402-2777902 GCA_035578175.1 Catonia carolina
CGGGCCGCACATGCGCAGTAAGTAGCTCCCCCACCCCACCACAGCGTCAACTAAAGATACAGGTTGCCTGCCTCTAAACTAGTACTCACTACTCATTGTGTTCTGTTCATGCGGTAATCATTTTGACATTTGTGTCTGTTTCGAAAGCCGCACGCCGTCGAAATTTGTTGCGCGCGCACAAAATACGGGGAAATGTCTGCGATTCATTTTAGGGTAATAGGCAATAAGTTTTTGTTCTAAATGATGTACCTACCTTAAGTTTTGACAGGCCCGAAAGAGAGTTACGTCATAACCTCATTCTGTTATATTTACTATATGGTTCTTTTTGTTAAAATTTCATACAACTGATATTGTGCGTGTGTAGTTGATTTCAAAAATTTGACGTATGTTTTGTATAAAATTCACAACTATAAAAATTGATTCAGCTTCTTGGAATACTAACAGGCAGGAGACACCAGACACGATGATCTATTTTTGACTTCCCTTAAAAAAGTGATTTTTTCAAGCTCGTTTTTTATTTCTTATATTTTTTAACAAAACAATAAAACGCGTATTATGTAATCCTGGAAAAGAAGTTATATTAGCCTACGTGATACGCAAAAAATGCGATGAGATTTAAACGTCTAACTTTGTACGAGCGTATTTTATATCTGAGTATAATAACATTTATTGTGTAATAAAATAAGATCCATTAGGAAGCGAAAGTAATATTTTCAGAATTTTTTGATGAAAAATGAGCTTGTTAGAGTGTAGTGAACGAAACTGGCCGGCAGAGTGCCTTACTGTACTGCGTATTGTCACTATTGCGCTTGAACACCGTGCACTGATTGAAATGAGTTGAGGGGAACGGCGGATGCAACACATGCTCTCTCTGTCTCGCTACCCTCCCTACATGCCGCCGTAATTGGCGAACAGTATACAGAGTGGTTCAATAAGATGGAAACAATTTCAATAAGCTGTATTTCCTGAACTAAATGTTATTTTTTAATTCTGTAAATTACATTTTGAAAGAGAAAGTTTTAAATTTTAATTTACATACATGAAAGTTTATAGATGTTCAATGTGTCCTCCTCCGGCTGCACGTACAACATCTAGACGGTAACTGAACTCATCCCAAACTCTCTGACGCATGTCTTGGGTCACTGAGTTGACTGCAGCTGTGGTACGATTTCTTAGTTCATTCAAATTGGTGGGAATAGGTGGTATGTAAACTGCACTTTTCACGAACCCCCACAAGAAAAAGTCACAGGGTGTGAGATCTGGAGACCTCGGTGGCCAAAACTGAAGTGCAGAGTCGTCATTCGCCATGCGACCTATCCATCGTTGACATATGGATTCATTTAGGAAAGGCCGAACATTGTGATGCCAATGGGGTGGAGCTCCGTAGGAGATTACATCATAATCTCCGTAAGGAGATTACATTTTCCAGCAGGACGGAGCTCCACCCCATTGGCATCACAATGTTCGGCGTTTCCTAAATGAATCCATACGTCAACGATGGATAGGTTGCATGCCGAATGACGACTCTGCACTTCAGTTTTGGCCACCGAGGTCTCCAGATCTCACACCCTGTGACTTTTTCTTGTGGGGGTTTGTGAAAAGTGCAGTTTACATACCACCTCTTCCCACCAATTTGAATGAACTAAGGAATCGTATCACAGCTGCAGTCAACTCAGTGACCCAAGACATGCGTCAGAGAGTTAGGGATGAGTTCAGTTACCGTCTAGATGTTGTACGTGCAGCCGGAGGAGGACACATTGAACATCTATAAACTTTCATGTATGTAAACTAAAATTTAAAACTTTCTGTTTCAAAATGTAATTTACAGAATTAAAATATAACATGTAGTTCAGGAAATACAGCTTATTGAAATTGTTTCCATCTTATTGAATCACTCTGTATATTGAAAACAAACCAGTGAGCTGATATGCAAAGGCAGCTTTCTCCACCAGCATTTACTGCGAGACGCTCGATTAAAATATAATTGCATATTCGTACTAGCAGGCTCCCTCCCGCTTGTAAGCGACCAGCATTCATTCACTGCATGCTTACCGTTGTACATTTTTTTTCTACTCTTCTCTTATGACAATAGTAGTTTCAAGTACTATTGGCAAGAGAAAGTCATGTGAGTGTTTCGCACTGAGCATGTTAATTATAAATTAGTTGAGAGTTTTGGGGTTGTTTAGTGATTACCATCCGAGTAGGAAATTTGACATTTCTTATATTTATTTATTAGCGGCGGCGACTGGAGTGGGTTATGAACCCAGGACCTCCACTACTACACACGCTACGGAGGGACGCGGCTGACAACATTTTACAGAGTGTAAATGACAAATGCTTCGTAAATAATATTTACTATTGTATTTTATTATTATTGTTGTACAAAATAAATAGTGAAATTTGATGAATGGGGGACTAAAAAAATATTGTTTATTTATTATGGTTCATTTTTTCCTGTCAATTAACATCTACTGTCCATTCCTTTATTTCAGATTCCTGAGTTTGGAGCATTGTTTCTTCTAAACCGCTTGTTCAATTTTAACGCACTTTACACCGAAATTTAGCTAATTTTAATCTGCGTTATTACATGTCAGTTTCATATTTTTAGCGTTTTTTGATATTCCGATGTCAGGATGAGAAGAAAAGAAAAAAAGCCGGTTTTGTTGTTGCTGCAACACGTTGGATGCATTTAGAGACTTATAACTCAAAAACCGCTCGACCGATTTATTTGAGATTTCATCAGAATATAAATTTGTATGTTGTTATTTTACGTACGAAATTTCAGATTTCTAGTATATTTATATTTTAAGTTAATTGTGAAATTCTGAACCCCTGTTAACTCCACAAACGCTCATTAATTTGTCAATTTTAAAAAACCATTGTATTCAGTATAAAAAAATTTAATACAAATTCATTAATGTTATGGAACAGCAATTGACCAGTTATTCTGTAGAATTTTTTACTTTCTCTTGTCTATATGAATATATAGGAAGGAAAGTATTGTTTTCATGTTGATTTTAAGAAATCCACTCTTCACCGGATCTACACGTTTTCAGACCCCCTGAACCCAAAAAAACATGTTTTTTTGGGTTGTGAACAGATTATTTCAAGAACGGAACATCGTACGAACTTGAAACTTAAGTTACATACCACTACCGGACCCGACACGAACATTTTCATCAAAATCGGTCAACCGGAAGTAGTAGTTTTTTATTCATGTAATTTTTCACTTTTTTGTGATTTTTTCATAAACTGGTCCTACACCCTGTTTCCTAAATTTTTAATGCTCTACAAGGTAGGATAGGTGCCATGTCTGTTAAAATTCTTGGTGAGACTGTTTTCACGTAAAAAAATTGTTTTTTTAAGATTACGGCTTTAATATGCATTTCAGCGCAAAAATTTATATAATAAAAGTTGTAGAGAACTTAAAATCCTACTCTTTTATTTCACAAATTCTTTTGTATAACACTTAGTTTAGCGGTAATTAGCAATTTCTGTTTTTTTTCTCACGAAAACGTGTGAAAAATCAATTTTTTTACGATTTCGGCCTTAGTACGCATTTTACGACAAAAGTGTATATAGTCAAATTTATAGAAAATTAAAAGATTACAACTTTTATTTAAAGCATTTTTCTCTACAGAGCCTAGTTTAGCGTGAAAGATTTTCCGTATTTTTAAGCCAAACTTAGGTCGATTTTCATTTTGCGTCTTTCCCTCATGTTTAGAATTAGGTTATGATTATTGAAGTTAGTTTATTTCTGATGGTTTTTTTTACTAATTTTAGGTTATATTGGTCATTATTTGCATTGGCAAGAGAAAGTTGTTTGAGTGTTTCACACCAGATTTTTAGTATTCAAATAATGGTAGATATTGCAGGGGGTGGAAGAAGCTGAACTATGTTGCTGCGTCGTAACACGGTAGGCTAGTATAAATATAACCAAATATGGTGGCATGCGGGCCGCATATGCGCAGTAAGTAGCTCCCCCCCCCCACCACAGATCATAGCCTGATACAGGCTGCCTATATGAGTAGTACTCGCTACTCATTGTGTTCTGTTCATGTGGTAATAGTTTTGACATTTCTGCCGCTGTCGAAAGACGCACGCCGTCGAAATTAGTTGCGCGCGTACAAAATACGGGGAAAAATGTCTGCGATTCATTTTGGGGTAATAGGCAATAAGCTTTTTCTAAATGATGTACCTGTCATAAGTTTTGACAGGCCCGAAAGAGAGGTACGTCATACCCTCATTCTGTTATATTTACTATGCAGTTCTTTTTGTTAAAATAACATTTATAGTGTAATAAAATAAGATTCATTAGGAAGCGAAAGTAATTTTTTCCGAATTTTTTGATGAAAAATGAGCTTGTTAGAGTGTAGTGAACGAAACTGGCCGGCAGAGTGCCCTACCGTACCGCGTATTGTCACTATTGCGCTTGAACACCGTGCTCTGATTGAAATGAGTTGAGGGGAACGGCGGATGCAACACATTCTCTCTCTGTCTCGCTACCCTCCCTACATGCCGCCGTAGTTGGCGAACAGTATACCTTTTATCAACATACCTGGGAACTGTCCTCCCAGCATACGGACAACAAACATGACAATGTAATGTTAATACCCATTCATCATTTACTTACAATTGTCAACTACTACTAGTTGTATTTGTATGTTATGTCGGAAGGCGACTTTAGCAGGAAGAGAAAAGAACACAACTGATTAAAAGACGTGGCAACTAGTTAAGCTTCTTCCACCCCCCTCCAGCAGTATCTACCGTTATTTAAATATCTAAAAAATTCTACCGAATAACTGGTCAGTCGCTGCTCATAATATTATTAATGAATTTGTATTAATTTTTTTATACTGAAAACAATAATTGGTTTTTAAAATTGTCGAATTAATGAGCGGTTAAGGAGTTAACGGGGGTTGAGAATTTCACTTATAACTAAAAATGTAAATGTGTTACAAATCCTAAATTTTGTACGTAAAATAACAACATACAAGTTTATATTCCGGTGAAATCTCAAATAAATCGTTCAAGCGGTTTTTGAGTTATAAGCCTCTAAATGCATCCAATGTGTTGCAGCAATAATAAAACCGGCTCTTTTTTTTTCTTCTCATCCTGATATCGGAATATCAAAAAATGGTAAAAATATGAAACTGACGTGTAACGACGCAGATTAAAATTAGCTAAATTTTGGTGTATAGTACGTTAAAATTGAACAAGCGGTTTTGAAAAAACAAGGCGCCAAACTCGGGTATCTAAAATAAAGAAATGGACAGTAGTGTACACTCAATGCTCAATTGGGGGGGGGGGATACCAATGTCCATTGAAGCGAAAGTCCTTTAAATTGAAAGCGATTCAATTATAACACAATCGATCTTGTATGTTTCTAAAATGTGTTTTTGTAAACATTTTTTTTTTTTTTTTGTTTAACGTCCGACTGTTCTGCAATTACTGCTAATGCAGACGGTGAATGATGAAATGATTTTTGTAACGTATGAAAATATGCCGTGCCTGAATGGGATTCGAACCCAAGACCGCATGATGAGAGGCGAGCACGCTACAAACTGCGCCAATGCGGCCGTCCTTTGTAAACAATGTATTTGCTTATATTCTTGTAATAACTTTGGAAAAACTGTACCTATAGGGAATAAATAAATGTACAGGTTTTTCTTCGCAAAAATGGACATTCTTCAGATTTTTGTAATTTTGAAAGTTTTATTTATTTAGGAGGCTAGTCCGTTAAATGGAGCATTGACTGTACTGTATATTTAATGATATCCTCATTTCCAGCCAACCACTATCATTATTATGATGATACAATATGCAGTTGTAGCAAATGGTGACTTGAAAAATAGAAGAAGAGTTGTCAATAATTGACAACTCTTTTAAGAGGAATTGATTGACACAAAATAAGGTTGTACTGGTAGTTTAATGAAAGATTTGAAATATGTAAAATTTGGAGGACTGCTATACTTTAAAATATTTGATATACATGTGTGTGGTTGGTAGATAAAAATCATTTGATGTATTAATGAAACAGCAGGCCACTGCTCATTGGATAGAGTGAAAGAAAGAGTGAAAAGGAAAAACTGAGTTTGTCTTTTGACATTATAAACAGAAGTGAAGTGAAGGGAAATTTATATGATGTTAGGTAAAATTTGAAATTATGGCAACACTGTATTACCTCTAGTTTTGGCTATATAAGTAAGAGAGCCTATAGGGGATCCTCAGATCCGGGTGGGCGGGCCACACACAAACAAGTCAATATTGTCTGCTATTTAGGTTAGAATACTGTAAAACTGAGTTTGTCTTTTGACATTATAAAACAGAAGAGAAGGGAAATTTATATGATGTTAGGTAAAATTTGAAATTATGGCAGCACTGTATTACCTCTAGTGTTGGCTACATAAGTAAGAGAGCATATAGGGGATCCTCAGATCCGGGCGGGCGGGCCACACACAAACAACTCAATATTGTCTGCTATTTAGATTGGAATATTGTATGTTCCAAGAATGATAGTTTTATTGCCATCTACTAGATGGCATGACAATGCACTTTTACAAACTCTCTTATTTTTGTTCTATTACTCAAGTAGCTTTATAGATTGATTCAATCTAAATGCCACCCACCTTACAATTCACAAATTTAACTTTCAAATAAAAAAAAAATCAAATACTTCAATTTCAACTATATAGTTTTATTTTTAATAAGATGTTACAATACTTTTTTTACAATATTAAAAATACATATATGTATTTTGTATATATTACACACAACATAAATACATTTTAAATATTGCTATCTATTATTTTACAAGGAATATTTAACAAGTGTGCCAACCATAACAGACAGGTGGAGTGTCAAATTATTTACACTCAATCTGTTCATTGCAGGGCTAAAAAAAATAGTTCTGTTTCTTATCACATGGTCAGCCAATTAAATGAGTGAATCATTTAAGAACAGAAGAGGTAGAGGTGTACTGTGACACTAATCACAGTTATCTCCTCCTTTGAAAGTAATGAATTTCATTATCATACAGTTGGACCCTGTGGTGAATAAAGTGCAGGTGTCATTTGCAGAGTGGGCCCAGCATGGTGATAAGCGTACTTTTCCACCGAGTGAGTTGTGGCAATGTTAAACCACCTCACTCCTCCTTTTTACATAGTAAAACCTCTGTTTGGTTCAAACCAGCCTACAGGCTGATGACCTAAACAACAACATTTAACATTTTTAGCCCAGCAACTAACAGATTGACACTCCACCTCTCTGTTAAGGGCAAACTTAGTAATTATTCCTTATAAAATAATATGTAACAATAAAGAGATGCTATACATCCAGCAATTGGAATGTAACGTGCGAACTGTAGTACGTAAAATGAAAGATGAAGCCTGTGTGTGTTTGCTGCATATCTCATCATCAAGTAAGAAACGTAAAAATTTCAGATACGGCTCCTCATTTTAAATCTTGGTTGTTTGTTATTTTATTGGTATCAATTATTATTATGAAACACACAAATGTATTAGGAGGCGTTTTCTAGCAATTTGGAAATAAATATGTAGCCAAATTTTATAGCGCATTTTTCCACTTAGTCCATGTTTCAGAACATGTAGCACGATCAATTTTAAGAGGAAAAATATGGCGTTTTAGACAAGGAGTGTTCCTTCCAGCAGCAGGTTTTCTACTTAATTTTAGCTGAAATTCACCCCCGATTGACACAACGAGTTAGAACCAACGCTAGATAAGGGAATGAAATTACACTACAAATGAATTATTTTAACCCTTTCCACTCGTACTATGTTTGCCCTCCACTTGTATTCATTTTATGATTTGTTGATACACCCCCCCCCCCTATTACATTAATCATACACGTAATCTGTTGTTACTGGTTTCAAGAGCATGCTATACTTTTTATGTTTGTTATTACTTTAATGATACATAAAAAATGCTTTTTCTCGCCTAAAAGCTTTTAAAATATAACCTGCTAAACATACACTGTCGTTGTAAAAACTAAGATAAATATAAACTATTTAACTAGAAATTGATACATAAAACTTAATAAAAACACGCAAAATAATCTGAATATTATTTTTGAGTGAATTAGTTACCTAAAACTACCAAAAAACATTAACCGATCTTAAAACGACACGAAATACCGCAAACTAAACGAAGCACGTTCACGATTAGGTTAGTTTGTTATGGTGACATCGATTTAATTATTTCCGTTTATATCGCTAATCGGTAGTAGTCAACTATCGAAAACTACAAGAATTAATTTTTAGAACATATCGTAGAGGCCTACACGATGTTGTGTACGTTGCAATCAGTTCAATTTAGAACAATAAGCAACCCCATGACCCAATGAGATGAGGATGATGTGTATGACGTGTCAATGAGACTGTGTAGCCTTTTATAGCTACAGAGTGAGAGAGTATGGTTAATTGAACCCCAACCATCAAAGTACACCCACAACCACTGTCTAGTATTCAAATCCGTATAAGAGTAACTACCTTTACTAGGATTTGAACCAGGAACCTTAGTCCCAAAAATCAGCTTTTAAACAGCTGATTTTGGCGACATCTTTACCTTTAGACCAACCCGGTGGGTTAAATGCGTATTTTCATACAAAATCAGCTCTGAAAAAAGAGTCTGATGGAGTCCGACATACGAGTGGTATGTGTAGCCTTTTATAGCTACAGAGTGAGAGAGTATGGTTAATTGAACCCCAACCATCAAAGTACACCCACAACCACTGTCTAGTATTCAAATCCGTATAAGAGTAACTACCTTTACTAGGATTTGAACCAGGAACCTTAGTCTTCGAAAATCAGCTTTTAAACAGCTGATTTTGGCGACATCTTTACCTTTAGACCAACCCGGTGGGTTAAATGCGTATTTTCATACAAAATCAGCTCTGAAAAAAGAGTCTGATGGAGTCCGACATACGAGTGGAACGGTAATACTATCATGTCAAGTGGAAAGGGTTAAATTTAAAGATTCTCTAAAGGAAAACTAGATTCTTAGAAGAATTTTATTAATTCAAAGCAGGCAGTGAGTGGTGTCGCATTGCACGTACGCTCAGTTTTGTGTCCAACATGAGCCAGATGTACCATGCAACTACATAACAAATAAAAGATTCTAGTGTGTGTGTGTGTGTGGGAACTTCTACTTAGTTCAAGACCAGACTGTACAGTGTTCCTCCCCCCCTCTGCTGCATAACAAACGTTAACTCACTGCCAGCACACACACAATTTTAATGCATGTATTTTCAATATTTCCTACGCGACAAAAAAAAACCTTTCACATTTACATTCCCTTTTTAATTAAAGGGATTTATATAGTTTTCTCTAACTCGTTAAGTCCATCGGGATTGAAAATAACATTTTTTTTTAAAAAACGTTCCACTTCCTTTAACCCTTTCCACTCGACTGTCGGACCCCATCCGACTCCACTTTCACAGCTGATTTTGTATGAAAATACGCAGTTAACAACGTTGCTGTAATGTGCTGGCCTCTACGGGATGTTTTAAAAATTAATTCTTGTAGTTTTCGATAGTTGACTACTACCGATTATCGATATAAACGAAATTAATTGAATTGAGGTCGCCATAACAAACTAACCTAATTGTGAACATGCGTTGTTTAGTTTGCGTAATTTTGTGTCACTTTAAGATCAGTTTAATGTTTTTAGGTAACTAATTCACACAAAAATAATATTCAGATTATTTTGCATGTTTTTATTAGTTTTAGGTATTAATTTCTAGTTACACAGTTCATTTTATCTTAGTTTTTACAACAGCAGTGTATGTTTTGCAGGTTATAATTTAGAAGTTTTTAGGTGAGAAAAACCAGTTTTTATGTATCCTTATTATAATTAAAGTAATAACAAACATAAAAAGTATAGCTAGCTCTTAAAACTAACAACAACACATTAAAAGCGTATGATTAATGTAATAGGGGGGGGGGGTATCAACAAATCATAAAATAAATACAAGTGGAGGGCAAACATAATACGAGTGGAAAGGGTTAAAAGGCTGAAATTCAGCTGACAATAATTAGTAAACAAATAGGAACACTCCTCTCATTGATTGCGCTACATATTTTGTTTCCAAATCGCTAGAAAATGCCTAATACACTAAAGTCCAGCCTCTCTTAGTTTGCTCCTAATGTAAACAAATAATGACATCACTGAGCATGCGCGTTATATAAAAATGAATACAAGCTGATTAAAAAGTAACAACAAAATACTTTTAAAAGTATTTTTATAAATAATGAAATTGTTAGGCCTACATCATATCATGAGTGATGTTTTAAGTACTTATAATTTAAAACATAATTAACTTTTAACAGGAATATGACATCCATAAAGTCGTGGACCCTAGCATGTGCACCCTGTAGTATAGTACATTTGTTTTAGGAAGAAGCTTGTAAAGGGAGGGCGAGTAGGTAGAGTTTCAACGGGGCAAGTGTTGTCTCCTTCTCACTTAATCATCATTCCCTCTCTTTCTAACTGTTTACTACTCTGTTACAACTACGAGGTGCTTCCCCCACCACTAAACAGAACAGCTCAGCGGCACACAGCGTTGGAGGGAAAGCTTCTACCTAGAACAAATGAGCTATAGCTGGCTATGGTTTGTTTACTGTAGGAGCAAACTAACGACAGCTGAAAACTTTACTGCGTTTCATAATTTGTACAAATACATATAATAAATAAAAAACCAAGATTTAAAACAAGCCGTACCTGAATTTTTATGTTTCTTATTTGATGAGGTATGCAGAGTTCCCAACACAGGCTTCATTATCTTTTAATTTTACGTACTAAAATCATAGCATCATAAAGTTGTGCTGCTAGGTGAATCATGAGTCTACACGTTGGTTGGTTCACTGTGTGTCCTCAAGGGTGCAGTGTTTACCATGATAGAAGCCATACTGATGTGCAGGGGGGGGGTCACTAACGCATGCTGCCTTAGCGAGTTGAGAAAAGTGGTGGGCATACACACAATGTGACGTCACGCGGCGCAACGTTAGTCCGATATTGCGGTTATGTTTACTTTTTCGTTTTGGTTGTTGTGTGACAATTTTTTTACAATAAGAATTTTAAAAACTGCCCATAACAGACACAGGTGGAGTGTCAAATTTTTTACACTCAATCTGTTCGTTGCAGGGCTAAAATAAATAGTTCTGTTTCTTATCACATGGTCAACCAATTAAATGACTGAATCATTTAAGAACAGAAGAGGTAGAGGTGTACTGTGACACTAGTCAGAGTTATCTCCTCTGAAAGTAATGAATTTCATTATACAGTTGGACCCTGTGGTGAATGAAGTGAAGGTGTCATTTGCAGGGTGGAAAATATGTGCTTTTCAGAGGGCCCGGCATGCTGATAAGCGTACTTTTCCACTCAGTGAGTTGTGGCAATGGTAAACCACCTCACTCCTCGTTTTACTTAGTAAAACCTCTACACGTTCAAACCAGCCAACCAGGCTCATCACCTAAACAACAACAGCAACAATTTAAAAAAACTGCTGTAGCCTATTTAGTTTTGTTGTAAGTAACACCAACGCCTCTTTTTGATTATTTTGTAGCAGGCCAATGTAAATTATTTCATCAACTTCATACGCAAGCTAATTTTAAAAATGGGAGGTTGTGCATAAACCTTACTAACGAATACGTAATAATAAATTGTGATAAACATATTAATACTATTATTATACGTGCAGTGTTATTTATAATAACTACTTTGTGTTGTACACCCAAATAAAATACAATGAATTTATGTTGATGAACTGTAAACCTTGCATAAATACGCATGACTGCAACATTTTAAATCCGCATGATACATAAGTAAGTTCATTGTGTTATTAAAATATTATATTACCATCATGTTATCAAAATTTCGTACTGTATGACCATATTTTTGTACAATGGTAACACGAAAATGAAATAACGTTGTTATTCCTGTGAATGTTAAGCGACTGTCGACCTTGCGGCAGCACAGCATTGCGCCTGGTGACGTCACACATTGGCTTGCCCCCCCCACCACTTTTATTATTTGTGTGCGAGTGAACAACCTTTCTCTATAAAAACCTTGATACTGATGCAGTGGTGACATGTGTAACATGTTGTACCATGCACATACAACATGTACATGTGCACTTTGTACTTTTTTCAAGTGATAATGTACGTAAAGAAAAATACCTTTTTACAAAATTTAGACGTTCACAACACCACTACACAAGAAACAGAATCGATTATTATGTTGCTAACCACACAACATAAAATGTTTTGAACATAAACCAACTTATGCGGGTAGAAAATACATCAATAAATTGCCACAAGGTTTAAAAAGTTGCGACAATTTAAGTCATTTTAAACAAAAAGCTAAAACACTATTTGATTGATGAAACATTTTACAGTGTGCACGAATTCCTTTTTAAATAGTTTTGATTGAAAAATATTTAACTTTTAATTAAACAAATATCGTGTACTATTTGATAGAAAGGGGTTCATGACAAGCCTACTCAGTTAAGCAGTAGCAGGAAAAAATTATTGGTAAGTGATGAATTTATCATTGTTTGATTTTTTTGATTTTTAATTTTGTGTGATATTTGATTCAATGGGGTTCATGACAAGCCTACTGAAGTAAGCAGTAGCAAAAACAATTTTCTGGCGGTAAGTGATGAATTTATCATTGGTGATAAACTTTCAGTTTATCAGTTTTATTTTGACATGTCCTATACTCCCTTCGGAGTCTCCTGGATGCAAGCAAAAAAAAAATTTTAAAAAAATACTGTCCAACTAATCTTGTAAAGCTAACATTAGTTGGACACAGTGTCCGTATGTCCATGGTACGACATGTTACACATGTCACCAACACTATATCAGTTTGGCTTCTATTGTGGTAATAGGTACTGTTAAACTTACGCCAATATCTGTACCGACCCTTGAAACGTCTAAATACATGCCATTAATGGTGTCGCACAAACTGGTTCCTCCTGCATGGTGGTCATTCTTGTCACATTTGATGCTTCGTTTGCGTCCTAAAACAAGAAAATCATTTATTTAAATTGAAATTTTAAAAATCTCATCACCATGAACCTTCATAGCAATGACTTTTATGTATACAAGGCGGCATATTTTTGTTGTAAAGTACGGACCTTTAGCTTATGTGTAACGCATTGAAGTCTAGCCATTTAGAGTAAGTGGTAATGCGATATAAGTTGACGATTGCGGCTATCATGCAGAGGACAGTACTGCCCTGCCAACCCAAAAAGCGGTAACTGCATGGAGTATGATATGCGAGAAATGAGGATTTTGCATTTTGGCCTAAGAAGCCACTAGTTAAAAATATGCAGGTTATCATTCGACGTCCTATTGTTTCATTCATATTTTACACCACAAAGAATCAGAAAAAAACTTCAGTTTTTTCCTAAATGCTTTTTTTATTAACATTTATGCAGATACAATTAAGGCATTCATGTTATAAGAAGCCAAAAAGGGGTTACTGCAGTTACCACTTTTTGTGGGTAACCTTTATATCTCGTATAAGGTTGTAGATACGGTATTATCGGCTTAGTTTTTTGGATTTCTCATACTTTTAAACATATAAGAATCAATTCAAAACTCAATTTTAATTTGTTAGCAGTTACGGCTTTTTGGCTTAGTAGGGCAGAGTATACTGTCACCGCCACCCCTTCTACTTCTAATTAATCATTTACTCTGTTGCCGGCCTTCAATACTTCTCCCGGCCTTTGTCGGCGCACCGACAAACCTTTCGGCTGCATACCGACAGAGGGCTTTGTCATCAAGGCCGAGCCAGTAAACGCCTCCAACCACAGCGCCCTCGGTGACTATAAAAAGAGCACTGCACTGAGCTGAGAGATTCACTTCCAATCCAGACAGCAGACAAGACATCCATGACGGCACACGGCTGCCGGACTCCAGCGAAGACTTCGGGTCTGGCGAGCGATGCCCGCCGGACCCGATGAAGCAGCCATCGACACACTAATGCGAGGGAAGAAGATGATGTTTCCGCTGGAAGACGCAAACCGTGTCTCCTTGACCGCCACGACGACTATGACTACGACTGCTGCTGCGCATCAAGACGACCACCGCTAAACCCTTTCAATCCCAAATTTTTTAACTATACACAAACAAATATATGTTCATACATTTTACTGTCATTTGAGTGCAATAAAATCGCTTTTAGACCGTCAGCCTTTTTGATGGCCTCACAAAAATGTGTGACACATAGGCCTACGTCACATTGGGACTTGATGGTATCAAAGTTCCCAACATTATGAATTAGTAAAATCATGTTCAGGCTTCCTAAACAATGTAGAGAACTTTTAATATGTAGCAAAAAAAAACTAAATATGATTTTAATATCAAAGCATTATTTAAGACTTAAAAAATGTTACAATTCAAAAATATACTGATAAAATGGATAAAATCACTATTTACAGTCTAAAAAATATACTTGTATGTACATTCAACATACTCGAAGAAATGCTACTTTATTTTAGTAAATGAACACGAATATTTAAAACTAAAATTAACTTTAAAAAGAAACTAATGATCGTCTCTGTGGCGTACTGGTCAGCATCTTACACTGCAAAGCAGAGGTCTCAGGTTTGATTCCTGGCTAGGGTACAGAAAATTATTACACTTCACATCCAGCGCTCGTTAATCCAAAGTAGTCGCTAACAATTAAATTTTTTATGTCTGTTATTGGACTCCAATGTGACTTCTATGCCACACTGGGTTAGAAAGGGTTAAACGGCCCTTTTCAGGGCCACTAACAATTAAAGGTTCAACTCGCCACTTCATGTCGCCATCCGGTGACACTACTTACGTCGGCCAACCCGAAAGCACAAGACATAAATATCAAGCAAGCGTCTAACTCAAAATATAACCACCACAAACACTTAAGTAATAAAATTCACTTCATGAACCGTCACAATAAATAACTAACAAGTAATGTAATTATTTAAAGAAAGTGAATTGTTTAAAATTCAATTGCAATTTAACATAACTTTACTGACAATAATGAAATATGAAAAACCTAAAATACAATAACATTTTGAAATTACCGTAAAACTAGTATTACTCACGATAATAAGCTCGCATCGACAGAACTCACAGACTAACTAGTCTATCACTAGAAATGTCAGAGTGCAGCAATTCAGTTTACTGGTGATGACCAAAAAGGACACTAAATATAGCTTAGGCCTAGTATTATGGTTTATTTAGAATGAATGTCTATTATTTAGGATAATTATTAAGAATCGATAAATGATAGAATGGGATGTTTATAAAACGACATACAGTAGTTGTAAACATAATAAATCAATGTAAAAGATAAACTATGACATGATGTCGTGGCTAGAGCTGTCACTACAATGTATTTATAAAAGCACATATAACGGGCGTTTCAAAAAGGACGCACTTCGAAGTTTAAGGGTTAATACTTTCTGCATAGGGAATATTTCCCCCCCCCAAATAACAGTTGGCACTACCGTACTCATTTTTTACCCACTGTGTGTAATACTGACATGTACTAGTGCTATCTCAGTACTCATTTGTGTCTGTAGCGTCTGTATAAGTTCAAACATGGTTTTTTCAAAGGATGAACGTGTTTTTATTATTGAAAGTTATTGCGCATATAAATCTAACGAACGAGTGAAAGACAAGTTCCTAATAACACCACAATATCGCGTCTGATTAATAAATTTCGTGAGACTGGCAGTGTACAGGATCGGAAAAGCACAGGTCGACAATCAGTGTTAACAGAACAAGTATTGGACGATGTGAAACAACGTTTGACTACCTCACCCGGCAAATCACTTAGAAAGTTATCTTCACAGGCTGGATTATCACTATCTTCCGCTTTGAGGGCTACAAAAAAAATTAAATCTGCATCCTTACCGCATCGGTGTCGTTCATGAACTGAAAGAAGTTGACCATGGGAAACATAAAGTGCATCCTTTTTGAAACACCCGTTAGTAGCACTTTTACCCCCCCCCCTCCATGCATTAGTCCAGTCTTATTTTCGCTGGCGATCGTCAACTTATATTGGCGTTACCAGTATGTTTGGCTTGGCATACGTTGTAAAAGTAGTCCGCAGTTAGATTGATTGTTGCTGCGAACAGTTAATTCCCTTACACAGTAAACAAATCTAGTAAAGTGATTTTGTAAAAAATCTGGTGTGAAACACACACACACACACAGCTTTTTCTTGCCAATGAAAAATATAACCTAACTTTAGAAACAAACAAAAAAATCTGGTGTGAAACACTCGCACAACTTTCTCTTGCCCCAGTGCAAATAATTAACAATAAAACTAACATTAGTAATAACACATTAGAAATAAATAAAAAACTAACCTCAATAAACATAACTTAATTTTAATCATATATGAAAGGCGCAAAATGAAAATCAACCTCAGTTTGGCCTAAAAATACAAAAAATCACTCTTTCACGCTCAACTAGGCCCTGTAGAGAAAAATGCTCTAATAAAAGTTGTAGATCTTTTAATTTTCTATAAATTTGATTATTTACACTTTTGTCATAAAATGAATAAGGCCGAAATCTTAAAAAAATTGATTTTTCACACGTTTTCGTAAGAAAAAACAGAAAATTGCTAATTACCGTTAAACTAAGCGTTCTACAAAAAAATGTTTGAAATAAAAATTGTAGAATTTTAAATTCTCCACATTTTTTATTATATACATTTTCGCGTTATAATACATATTAAAGCCGTTATCTTAAAAAAACTATGTTTTTACGTGAAAACAGCCTCACAAAGAATTTCAGCAAATATGGCGCCTACCCTATCTTGTAGAGAATAAAAAATTCAGTAAACCAGGCGATTTTAAAAAAAATCGTAGGACCAGTTTTTGGGAAAATTGCAAAAAAGTGAAAAATTATACGAATAAACTACTACTTCCAGTTGACAGATTTTGATGAAAATGTTCGAGTCGGGTCCGGTAGTGGTATGTAACTTAAGTTTCAAGTTCGTACGATGTTCCGTTCTTGAGATATTTTGTATACACACACACACAGACCAATCGCTAAAAACATGTTTTTTGGGTTCAGGGGGTCTGAAAACGTATAGATCCGGTGAAAACTCGATTTCGAAAAATGGACATGAAAACAATACTTTCCTTCCTATACAGGGTGATTCATGAAGTTCTCCCCCCACTTCTATAGCACATTGTACTAGTAAAAATAATGAAAAAATGTTATATAAACATAGGTCCGAAAACGCTTCGTTAGCGAGTTACAGCTAGCGAAAGTTTCGCCTGGATTTCAGTTCACCAGGTGAAATGAGGTCTTCCTGGAATTCTGGTAAGGTAGATTAAGGGGCAAATTCAATCATTTCTTATGGTTTTTGATCTGATAAATTGAATAAAACAGGTCCCAGATCTGTAAGTTAAATAGTTTTTAAGAAAACCAGTGTCAAATGCAAAAAATGGAGTGAAAAACTTATTTTTTCATCTTTGGGCAAGGATAACTGTGTTATTTCACCAAGAAACAGTTAAAATTTTTCAATAAAACATGTAGAAAATTTTATTCTGAACAAACCGGTGTAAATTAAGTACACAGAAAGCGAATAGATGTTTGATTAAATGAGTTTTTATTCATAAGAGTACAAAGTAAAATTAACCGGAAAAACTAAAATGAAAAAATGTGTTTTTTTCACTCCATTTTTTTGCATTTGACACTGGTTTTCTCAAAAACGATTCGCTTTCTGTGTACTTTATTTACACCGGTTTGTTCAGAATAAAATTTTCTACATTTTTTATTGAAAATTTTTAACTGTTTCTTGGTGAAATAACAAAGTTATTCTTGCCCAAAGATGAAAAAATGTGATTTTCACTCCATTTTTTGCATTTGACACTGGTTTTCTCAAAAACTATTTAACTTACAGTTCTGGGACCTGTTTTATTCAATTTATCAGATCAAAAACCATAAGAAATGATTGAATTCGCCCCTTAATCTACCTTACCAGAATTCCAGGAAGACCTCATTTCACCTGGTGAACTGAAATCCAGGCGAAACTTTCGCTAGCTGTAACTCGCTAACGAAGCGTTTTCGGACCTATGTTTATATAAACTTTTTTCATTATTTTTACTAGTACAATGTGCTGTAGAAGTGGGGGGAGAACTTCATGAATCACCCTGTATATTCATATAGGTAAGAGAAAGTAAAAATTAACCTCCAAAAACATAACCTAATTTTAATCATGAGTGAAGATACAAGGGAGCTTTCACCCATGAAAATGTTCGTGTCGGGTGTGACTCAGCAAAACAAAAGCCAACCTTGGTCTGACTTAAAAACATGGAAAATCACTCTTCAACACTAAACAAGGCTCTGTTCTGGTATACTGTTCGCCAACTACGGCGGCATGAAGGGAGGGTAGTGAGACAGAGAGAGAGTGTGTTGCGTCCGCCGTTCCCCTCAACTCATTTCAATCAGTGCACGGTGTTCAAGCACAATAGTGACAATACGCGGTACGGCAGGGCACTCTGCCGGCCAGTTTCATTCACTACAGTCTAACAAGCTCATTTTTCATCAAAAAATTCTGATAATATTACTTTCCCTTCCTAATGAATCTTAATTTATTACACTATAAATATTATTATTATACTCTGATATTTAGATAAGATACGCTCATACAAAGTTAGACGTTTAAATCTCATCGCATTTTTTGCGTATCATGTAGGCTAATATAACTTCTTTTCCAGGATTACATAATATGCGTTTTATTATTTTGTTATAAAATATAAAATTTTATCTGTAATTTGATATATGTTGGGCAGAAACGGAAATAATAAACAAGGTTGAAAAATCACTTTTTGAAGGGAAGTCAAAGATTGATCATCGTGTCTGGTGTCTCCTTCTTGTTAGTATTTTAAGAAGCTGAATCAATTTTCATAGGTTGTGAATTTTATACCAAACATACGTCAAAAATTTTTGAAATCAACTACATACGCACAATATCAGTTGTATGAAATTTTAACAAAAAGAACCGCATAGTAAATATAACAAAATGTACCTGGTCTTTTGGGCCTGTCAAAACTTATGGTAGGTACATCATTTAGAAAAAAAACTTATTGCCTATTACCCTCAAATGAATCGCAGACATTTTCCCCGTATTTTGTGCGCGCGCAACTAATTTCGACGGGGTGCGGCTTTTGACAGCGACACAAATGTCAAAATGATTACCGCATGAACAGAACACAATGAGTAATGAGTACTAGTTTAGAGGCAGGCAGCCTGTATCTTTAGTTGACGCTGTGGTGGGGTGGGGGAGCTACTTACTGCGCATGTGCGGCCGGCCCGCATGCCACCGTATTTGGCTATATTTATAACAGCAACCATTGGTAAACAAAATTACTTTCTTTATTTGCTGAAAGTTTACTTTGTTTGAAATGAAATGGCAAATTATACTGCTAAACTCATCTGAATTCATCCTGCCATCCCTCTTGTCGCACAAAAAAAGAACAGCAACCTTCCCCTCATTTAATGTTAAAAATCTGGTGTGAAACAATCACACAACTTTCTCTTGCCAATGAAAATAATTAACAATATAACCTAAGTAATAAAACATTAAAAATAAACAAAGAACTAACCACAAAAAACCTAACCTAATTTTAATCATGAGTGAAAAATGCAAATCAACCTCAGTTTGACTTGGAAATACGGGATATCACTCTTTCACACTAAACTAGGCTCTGGAGAGAAAAATGCTTTAAATAAAAGTTGTAGATCTTTTAATTTCCTATAAATATCATTACACACTTTTGTCATAAAACGCATACTAAGGCCAAAATGTAAAAAAAATCGATTTTTTCACACGTTTTCGTGAGAAAAAACAGAAAATCGCTAATTACCGCTCAACTACATGTTATACAATAAAATGTTTGAAATAAAAGTTGTAGGATTTTAAATTCTCTACACTTATTATATAAATTTTTGCGCTAAAATGCACAATAAAGCCGTTATCTTAAAAAAACAATCTTTTTATGTGAAAACAGCCTCATCAAGAATTTCAGCAAACATGGCGCCTACCCTATCTTGTATAGCATAAAAAATTTAGTAAACCAGGCGATTTTAAAAAAAAAACCCGTATGACCAGTTTTTGAGAAAATCACGAAGTGAAAAATTACACGAATAAACTACAACTTCCGGTTGAACGATTTTGATGAAAATGTTCATGTTGGGTTTGGTAGTAGTACTTAACTTGCGTATCAAGTTTCAATTTTTTTTGTTTAACGTCTGACTGTTGTGCAATTACTGCTAATGCAGACGGTGAAGGATGAATGATTTTTTTGTAACGTATAAAAATATGCGGTGCGTGAATGGGATACGAACCAAAGACCGCATGATGAGAGGCGAGCCAACTATGCCAATGCGGCGGGTTTCAAGTTCATACGATGTTCCGTTCTTGAGATATTCTATTCACACTAGAGAAGAGACAAAAGAACTGTCACTGTGAACGAGTCACGGTTACTTATAATTCACGGTGACCACAGTTATTCAGATAGGCGAGTAAGGAACTGTTCCCCAGTCACTGTTACATAGATCGCTTACTCTTCTGTCACTGGAAGACAGGACGACACGGCCAATGTTCACCGTACTTCTGTCCCTCACACTCTCTCAGTCACTCCCCTTGTTATGTTTCTCAGCAACTAGACTAAACAAAACGAGAGTAGTTCCTTTACATTTCTGATCGCGGTAACATAATTACATTACAGTGTTATTTTTATTGCATGCCGCGTTCTACCTAGCTATTTTATTTATATTGTGCGTTGTTAATTTTTTCTTTTGTTAATCTGTTTTAGGCTAAATTTTTATTTTAGTTATGTATGCAGCCCATTTTTTTAATTTTCAAAACTGCAGTTATCATGAAATAACAACCGATGATGATCATGATTATTATTATTTCATGATAACAACCGAAAAATATACAAGTGTATACAGAGTTATTACTAAATCACTAGTAACTATTAAAAGTGTTGGCGAACGCAAAATCACTGTCACCGTGATCACGGTGACTGGTTGAAACAGTGAACGCTCTTCGCTAGTTCACACACACACAGACCAATCGGTAAAAGCATGTTTTTTGGGGTCTGAAAACGTGTATATCCGACGGAGAGTGGATTTCTATAAATTGACATGAAAACAATTTGTTTTCCCTATATGAGGAGGAAATAATCAAAACGTGCTTCCTCACATTTATAAAGTTTTTCAGGAGATGAAAAAAGTGATTTTACTTTATTTTTCTTTGGATTCTAAAGTTTTTTTTTTTTTTTTTGAGTAATACCTGAACTATCCATCTCAAAATGACTATTTTTGATAGTTACCACGATCAAAATGCGTCAAATAATTATTAGTAATTAAACAGAAATGACATAAAAAAAACCATGGGGCGTCAGGCACATTTTATCGGTCAGTTGGAGAAACCACTAATTGGTTGTTCACAGCTGTTGGAGAAATCTTGTTTCGAATGAAAAGAAATATTTCAATATGTTAAAACTGAAGGAAAAAACACATTATGATAAAATATGAAGGATATAGTGGTGCCTTTCATTACAGCCAATAAAAACCCATCAAAGATCCCAATTTTTGAATTTTTGGAGAAAACACGTTTCGATTGTTTGATCCTCATATATATTCATATAGGCAAGAGAAAGTAAAAAGAAGTAGAAGAAGGATGAGATGAGATACTCACTTGCGAGTGTTTGAATGTTTCCGTGTGGTACAAAAATGGTAGTGGAATTGTTTAAAGAGAGCCAAAGTGCGAGTGTGTCATCCACCTCATGTTATTACCACCCACATCCACATCCACATGACACTCTACACCAACAAAATAAACAATTCAATTACAGTTCAGCCGTTCTAAGTTTGCTCCTAATGTAAACAAACAATGACGTCACTGAGCATGCGCATTATATCAAAATGTGTACACGCTCATTAAAAAGTAACAACTAAATACTTTCTAAAGTATTAAAATACAAAATACTTTTAAAAGTACTTTTATAAATGAAATTGTTAGGCCTACATCATATCACGACTGATGTTTTTAGTATTTTAAGTACTTACAATTTAAAAAATAGTTATCTTAATAGGAATACGAGATCCATAAAGTGGCGGACTCTATTGTGCACCCTGTAGTAGGTGGGTTTTGGTTTGTTGACAGTAGCAGCAAACTAACAACGGCTGAACTATAGTGATAATGAGTCACAAGAATGGCTTGTGAGTGTGTTGAAAAGCAAGGGGACGATGTCAAGGGGAAAATGATGTACTTGAGAGTTTCCTATTTGATAACAATAAAATTTCATAACTACATTGCGGATAATAATTGACTTACAATAAACAAATGATAAATATTTAAAATGGTCAACCGACCAAAAATATTTATATTGTTGTTATTTAATTATTAAAGTTGTTGTTAATTATTTATTGTTGTTATTTTTATTGGATCATTTTTCATATTTATTTCATCGGAATTAAGAAGGTAAAAATTGTTGAAAAATCAGTGACTTGGAATCATTTTGTAGCAAACTGACAATATACTATGCATTGATTGCATCAACTGAAATGTTTGTGTACCTACCTACACAATTATACGTACAGAAGACAAATTACAAAAATAAATATTTAACCCTAGAACTGATTTTCTCTTTAAGTCATTTTCCATTAAGTGATAGGCAATTTTTAAGCATACTGCGGACAGATTTGTAAATTATTATAACTAGGTATATCATATAATATATCATTTTATTCACAAAATTCTGAATAACCCGCCTAAATGTTTACAAATTAACTTACCTTAATTTTATATTTAAGGAGCCCTCAAAAATATTTCGGGAAAAAAATTTACTTATTTATTTATTTCTTTATTTTAAAAAAATTTTTTTTTTTAAATTTTCAAATTACAGTCTTTCACAAACAAGTTTAGAAAAATTTCAATATACACAAAATGTGTATATTTACACTCAATTTTTTTAAAAATTTTTAATAAGTAGCGTTACACGTATAAAATAACTAAAATCATCCATGTCCGATAATAAACTACTTTCTAATAATGTAGAAATATCTTCCAACGTATAAGGACGCTCGTTACTCATTATAAAATATAAAAAGAATAAAACAATCGCAAAAACAAGCACAACTTAAAATGTAAACAAACTGCAAAACATGTGGCGATGCCGTACACAACTACACACGCATGCACAACAAACTTCACTTGAATCGATCACAATGAAAAACCTACCGGAACAAAAAATAAACATAGAAAATCTTTGAAATCGCCTCTATCGATTGATATATACCGGGTGATTTTTTAGTCCTGTTACCCTATTGTAAGTGTGTGGTAATTTAAATATAATAAAGGGAAATTTTGTTTTGTTGGTTGGTTAAAAGTTGGTAGCCCTACTCAATCGGTATACACACAGCCGTGCGAGTTGATTAACCTTGAGCTGTGTAACATTTTGTGTGGATTCAGGTCGTCTTATGAACAGAATGTCTTTTACCATAGAACAACGGGTTTTCATTATTGAACAATATTTTGCTACGAAATCGTACACGAGTGTAAAAGATGCATTTAAAATTAAATTTGTTGGTGTACCTCCGCCAGAAAAAATGTCAATTTCTAGGCTAGCAAACCGATTTCGAGAGACAGGTAGTGTTTACGACAGAAAACGTAGCGGTCGACAACTGTCTTGACAGATGACGTTATAGAGAATGTGAAGACAAGATTACTCAATTCTCCACGGAAAAGTTTACGAAAACTTTCCTCGCAAGTTGGTTTATCATATTCGAGTGTTCAGAAAGCTGCTAAAAAATTGCATATGTATCCGTATCGCGTACGATTAGTCAAAGAGCTTCAACCTCCAGATTTAAACAAGCGATTGCAATATTGCCGTTGGTTTAGGTCATTCGTAAATGATAACGGAATCGAATCTTTGAACACAGTGTTCTTTAGTGATGAAGCTTGGATCCATCTAGACGGTTATGTGAACACTCAAAACACTCGAATTTGGGCGGCTGAAAATCCTCACGGCGTTCACGATAAATCTTTACATCCTGCAAAAATTGGAAATTTTCACCCAATATTATTTAGGAATATTGTGCACCAATTTGTGGCTCTACTGGAACCTCAAGAACGGTATTGCTGGTTTCAGTAAGACGGCGCTACCTGTCACACGTCTCGAGAAACCATGGATTTTCTGCAAGAGTTCTTTGGTGGTCGAATAATAAGCAAGGGTTTATGGCCTCCAAGGTCGCCAGACCTCGCATCCCCTGATTACTTTTTGTGGGGCTACATTAAGTCCGAGGTCTTCAAAAACAATCCTCACAATATTGATGAACTTAAAGCCTAAGTCTGTAATATTACAGACTTAATCACAAATGTTTCCAGTGCAACTCTCAAAAAGGTTTCTGCCAATATGGTGAAGAGTCAAAGCGTGTATAACCTCAATGGGTGGACATTTTGAGCATATTCTTTAAAAATCTTTAGTAACTAAGAAATGTGAGTAATAAAATATTAAATTTCTTTTGTATATAACTATACATTTTTATTACAACTAAATTTCCATTTAATAAATTACATTAAAAATTGGGTAACAGGACTAAAAAATCACCCTGTATATCGATAGGGATAAACCTAGTCATTGTGTCCTACTATCGAATTTTCTAAATGTCGCACAGCGCGACGCTATCACTTCAGAAAGGGAAGAGAAGGTCGCAATTGCGACGTTCATCAGTTCTAGGGTTAATAGCAAACGGACACAATAAATTTGTTGAAACTGTTAAGAGTTTTAGTTTTTTGGGTGAATAACCAAATGATACCAACCGAATGTAGTTTGATGCCAGTAGTTGTAGTTGTTATCTGAGCAGATTGTTTGTTGCTGGTCATACACCAACTAGTACTTCATCCCATTTTCATTTTCGTCTTTTAGAGCCATCTTCAGTTCCTGATCCAGGATTGCTTCCATCACCTGTTCATTTTGCCATACCTACGAAAAATTCAACCTGTATACAAACGAACAAGAGAAAAAAATTACAATTAATTTATAAATTTACATTATTTTGAACATTACAAGTTAACATACATATAAATAAAAATCTGGTGTGAAACACTCACACAACTTTCTGTTGCCAATGCAAATAATTAACAATAAACCTAACATTAGTAATAAAAATCATTAGAAACAAACAAGAAACTAACCTCTAAAAACATTAGTGATATACGCAAAATTAAAATCTACCTCAGTTTGGCTTAAAAATATGGAAAATCGCTCATTCACGCTAAACTAGGCACTGTACAAAAAAATGCTTTAAATAAAAGTTGTAGATCTCTTAATTTCCTATAAAATTTTATTTTATACACTTTTGTCGTAAAATGCATTCTAGGCCGAAATCTTAAAAAAAATAGATTTTTCATACGTTTTCGTGAGAAAAAAAACAGAAAATTGCTAATTACCGCTAAACTACGCGTTATACAAAAAAATGTTAGAAACAAAAGTTGTAGGACTAAAATTTCTCTACAACTTTTATTATATACATTTTTGCGCTAAAATTTATATTTAAGCCGTAATCTTAAAAAAAAACAATTTCTTTCCGTGAAAACAGCCTCACCAAGAATTTCAGCAAACATGGCGCCTACCCTATTTTTTAGAGAATAAAAAATTGAGTAAATGAGGCGATTTTAAAAAACATCGTAGTACAATAATTTTATTTTAATGCCTACATTATTTACATTATTATTATTACATTACAAAAAAAAATCTGGTGTGAAACACTCACACAATTTTCTCTTGCCAATGCAAATAATTAACAATAAACTTAGCATTAGTAATAAAACATTAGAAATAAACAAAAAACTAACCTCAAAAACATAACCTTATTTTTTAATTATGAGTGAAAGACACAAAATAAAAATCAACCTCAGTTTGGCATAAAAATACGGGAAAATCACTCTTTCACGCTAAACTAGGCTCTGCAGAGAAAAATGCTCTAATTAAAGTTGTAGATCTTCCAATTTCCTATAAATTTTATTTTATACTCTTTTGTGGTAAAATGCATACTAATGCTAAAATCTTAAACAAATTAATTTTTTTTACACTATTTCGTGAGAAAAAACAGAAAAAAGCAAATTACCGCTAAACTAAGCATTACACAAAAAAATGTTTCAAATAAAAGTTGTAGGATTTTAAATTTTCTACAACTTTTATTAATACGTTGTCGCACTAAAATGCATATTAAAGCCGCAATCTTTAAAAAAACAACTTTTTTTACATGAAAACAACCTCTCCAAGAATTTCAGCAAACATGGCGCCTACCCTATCTTGTAAAGCATAAAAAATTTAGTAAACGAGGCAATTTTTAAAAAAATCGTTGGGCCAGTTTTTGAGGAAATCGCAAAAAAGTGAAAAATTACACGAATAAACTACTACTTACTTCCGGTTGACCGATTTTGATGAAAATGTTTGTGTCGGGTCCAGTAGTGGTGTCTAACTTAAGTTTTAAGTTTCAAGTTCGTACGATGTTCTGTTCTTGAGATATTCTGTTCACACACACACACACACACACAGACCAATTGCTAAAAACATGTTTTTTTTGGATTCAGGGGGTCTGAATAATGTGTATATCCAGGTGAAGAGTGGATTTGTTAAAATCATTGACATGAAATCAATACTTTCCTTCCTATTATTCATATAGACAAGAGAAAGTATATGTCACTGAGGTTATGCCGGTCAACGATAAAAAAAATCTGGTGTGAAACACTCACACAACTTTCTCTTGCCAATGCGAATATTAACAATATAACCTAAAATTAGTAGTAAAACATTAGAAATAAACAAAAACTAACCTTTAAAAATATAACCTTATTTTAATCATGAGTGAAAAACGCAAAATGAAAATCAAATTCAGTTAGGCTTAAAAATACGGAAAATCACAATTTCACGCTAAACTAGGCTCTGTACAGAAAAATGCTTTAAATAAAAGTTGTAGATCTTCCTAAAAAAATTAATCATATACACTTCTGTCGAAAAAGGCATACTAAGGCTGAAATCTTAAAAAATAGATTTTTCACACGTTTCCGTGAGAAAAAAAAACAGAAAAATCGCTAATTACTGCTAAACTAACCGTTATACAAAAAAATGTTTGAATTAAGAGTTGTAGGTTTTTAAATTCTCTACAACTTTTATTATATAAGTTTTTGCGCTAAAATTTATAATGAAGCTGTAATCTTAGCATTCAACATTCAACATGAATGTTTTCTTAACGTTTAGTCCTTTAACCCTACAACCAGCAGGCATCGATTTTTCGACCCGTGGAGCGTTTCTGTACCGGCAGCATCAATAAATCGTATCGTTCAACAATGCATTAAGGCACATTTACACGTGCAATGATTTGCTGGCGCCAGTAAAACGATGCATGCATGTGTAAACCATTGTTGGCGCGAAAGTTTTAACATGCATGCACAGAAAGAAACTTGCATAGAATATTCTGCAGCCTTCTGAAATTTTGTTCGCCAGTAAGTGACTGGCACACCACTAAATAAACATTTACAGTCCAGCCTCTCTAAGTTTGCTCCTAATGTAAACAAATAATGATGTCACTAAGCATGCGCATTATACAAAAAATTTGTACACGCTGATTTAAAAGTAACAACAAAATACTTTCAAAAGTATTTAAATACAAAATACTTTTAAAAGTATTTTTATAAATGAAATTGTTAGGCGTACATCATATCACGACTGATGTTTTTAGTACTTTAAGTAGTTATAATTTAAAAAATAGATAACTTAATAGGAATACGACATCCATAAAGTGGGAGACTCTAGCGTGCACCCTGTAGTAGCTGGTTTTGGTTTGTTGACAGAAGGAGGAGCAAACTTAGAGCGGCTGGACTATACATGTATAAACCTTCACCTCGCCAGTAAGCTATTGGTATACAAAAGGTGGTTTAATTGCGAATTGATTTTTTACTATCATCCATTATCTGTTATTATATATTTTCATATACATAGCTTTTTATTTTGCTGTATCTTTAAACGGTAACTAAAATGAGCTAAATGTTTTTAAATAAGAAGTGAAGTAGTGATCAAAACAATACATTTTTGGGAAAATATGAACAACTTCCTTATTTGAGGGATGTACATTGTTCGTCTTATAAAAACAGACCTCCAAACTATCAATACCAATGTAACAAATCACTGTTGTGGAAGTTTTCACAAACTTGACACTACACAACAGCAATATAAAATGGAACTGGCGCGACAAAAAGCGTTTAATGTGTAAACAAACCTCAACTGGCATGCAAATTAAACTTGCATCAATACTGGTGGCAGAAAATCATTGTTAGTGTAAATGCGCCTTTAGTTTTGAAATCATGACGTAAAAACTGCATTGCATAACCACGGCAAGTAATAAATATTTTTAATCAGAAAAATCAGCTTTATAAAATAAAAATATTTTTGTTTTTTAAAAGTGATTGTTGTTCATGTATTATTCAATGAAATTGATGTATAATTCTCATTGAAGTCAGTTGGTGTTACTTTTTTGTCATCTGCTTTGCAAAGGACGTTCGCATTTACTCATGTTCGTTTGTTTATTAGTTATAAATATATTCATTTAAATTTGTGTACGATAATCATCAATTATGATTTATTATTATTAGTTATTGCGTAATTTGTTGTTTTGTTGATGTTTATGAAACTAAACTGATTCGTAGTAACTCAACTCATGAGTGTTTGTGTTTTATGTATTATTATTTCATTATGAATTTCAATGTAAATAATGAAATAGGCGTTTTAGTAAATAGTGTGCTTGATGAAAGGTTACCAGTGAAAGCCGTAATATCAGATTTTTTATAGTGTTTCTTTTATTTGCTTTTGAATTTCATATCATTCATGCATCGACATGAAAATATTTAGTTATGTAGTATTCTTGTATTATTGACTATAGAAAACAACGTTTTCAGTGCATCCATACAATATTTATACCATTTTCTGCAGAACAAAAAACTCTACAAAGTGGCTATAATGGAATTCTAGTAAAAAAAATTTTTATTCGTTTCAATTTTAGGGGGTAAGAGAGGTTAATTATAACCATATTCATATATGTAGTGAATGTAGGGGGAGTAAAAAAGGGGACCACTAAATATTTAATTTTTAGTAATAGTACATAAATATTTGAAATTTTCTCAGTATTTTGATGTATAATATGTGTTACCAAGATTATAAAATAAATAACTAATTAACACCTTATATTTGGCAAATTTCCTCCTGCCGGTTATGATAAAATAGGCCACCGGTCGTTGAGTTAACTGAATAGATACCACGATAACAATGATCTATGAACATTTTAAGTGATTTCACTACAAATTGAAAAAATTTCAATATAAAATGAAAACAAATTCGGTTTAAACATGAAATGATAAGACGTTTAGAATTTTCGTGAAGTGAGGTTACACAGCACACCTTACTAGACGGTGAAACCACAAAATATAGGCTATAATCATTAGTAAAGTATACCACAATATTTCTTATAGCTGTCTATACCAAATTTAATTTAAAAAAAAAAATAAATGCACGTTATATTTAAAAAATTCTGTACCATGAATATCTGCAACAAAAATATCATAGCAAGAAAATTTCAATTTTAGAATTGACCCTAAAAACGCAATGACAATTAAAATGAAATTAACAGAACCTAATAAAGAAAATTTTATTGCACATCACTTACACATCTATAGCTTCTTTCTTCCGTTAAAAATTTAACAAATTTCCTGTACGGATTGCATCCCATAGTTACTGCCTACTGCTTTCATCTAAAAAAACCGAAAGCATAGAGTAATATTACTCTTACTCAATGGCTAAAAGTATGAACATCAGATAAAATGGCGTCCAAGTGTTAAAATCATCTGACGTTCGTATTGGAAGACTGAAACAGTTTGTTAAAACAAAATATAATTTATAAATAATTATTATAAAATCTATAAAACAATATTATACATTTTATAAAATAAAAATGTATAAACAGTTGTATAAAATGTATATAGTTATTTTATGAATCATATTTTGAGGGAACTTCAAATCGACTAATTAAAAATTAACTAATTGTATGGTACGTGTTTACTTTTTACCGCAATACAGGTGATTTTAAAAACTGCATTTTTAATAATAAAATTATTTATAGTCAGACTCACAAGGATATTATATTTTTCTTGTTTTGACACGCTGGACGATTACAGCGCCCCTACCATAGAGTAATAAAGAATTTAAAGAACTTTATTACTCTATGGCCCCTACCAAGCGGGCACTAACCGGCCGAACTAAGTAGCAGCAAATGCACGGTGTAAGAATAAAGGTGTGTCCGTCCAGAATTCTTAATTTGTTCGCTCTGCACATGACGTCATGAGCGAAGCACGGCACGTTGTTGTTAGTTTTAAGAGCAAGCTATACTTTTTATGTTTGTTATTACTTTAATGTTAATAATGTTACATAAAAAATGCTTTTTCTCGCCTAAAAACTACTAAAATATAATCTGTAAAACATACGTATGTTGTAAAAACTAAGATAAAATAAACTATGCAACTAGAAATTGATAGGTACCAAAAACCTAATAAAAACACACAAAATAATCTGAAAATTATTTTTGTGAGAATAATTAGTTACCTAAAAACATTAAACTGATCTTAAAGTGACACAAAATACCGCATGTTCACAAGTAGGTTAGTTTGGTATGGCGACATCGGTTCAATTAATTCCGTTTACATCGATAATCGATAGTAATCAACTATCGAAAACTACAAGAATTGATTTTTAAAACATCCCGTAGAAGCCAGCACATTACAACAGCTTTGTTAAACGCTTATTACTTTCACTTGCCTATATGAATATATAGGAAGCAAAGTATTGTTTTCATGTCGATTTTTCACCGGATCTACACCTTTTCAGACCCCCTGAACCCAAAAAAACATGTTTTTAGCTATTGGTCTGTGTGTGTGTGTGTGTGAACAGAATATCTCAAGAACGGAACATCGTACGAACTTGAAACTTAAGTTACATACCGCTACCGAACCCGACACGAAGATTTTCATCAAAATCGGTCAACCGGAAAGTAGTAGTTTATTCATATAATTTTTCACTTTTTTGCGATTTTCTCAAAAACTGGTCGTACGATTTTTTTAAAAATCGCCTGGTTAACTCAATTTTTTATTCTCTACAAGATAGGGTAGGCGTCATGTTTGCTGAAATTCTCGGCGAGGCTGTTTTCACGTAAAAACATAGTTTTTTTTAACATTACGGCTTCATTATAAATGTTAGCGCAAAAATTTATATACTAAAAGTTGTAGAGAATTTAAAAACCTACAACTCTTATTTCAAAGATTTTTTTGTATAACGCTTAGTTCAGCAGTAATTAGCGATTTTCTGTTTTTTTTCTCACAAAAACGTGTGAAAACAAATTTTTTTTAAGATTTCGGCCTCAGTGTGCATTTTATGACAAAAGTGTATATAACTAATTTTATAGGAAATAAAATGATCTACAACTTTTATTAAAAGCATTTTTCTCTACAGAGCCTAGTTTAGTGTGAAAGAGTGATTTTCCGTATTTTTAAGCTGAACTGAGTTTGATTTTCATTTTGCGTCTTTCACTCATGATTAAAATAAGGTTATATTTTTAGAGGTTAGTTTTTTGTTTATTTCTAATATTTTATTACTAATGTTAGGTTATATTGTTAATATTTGCATTGGCAAGAGACAGTTGTGTGAGTGTTTCACACCAGATTTTTTTGTTTAAATTTATAATTTGTTGTTTAGGTAAACAGCCAAAAGGCTGGTTTGAACCTCTAGAGGTTTTACTAAGTAACAACGAGGAGTAAGGTGGTTTACCATTGCCAACACTCACTGAGTTGAAAGAGTATGCTTATCAGCATGCCAGACCCTCCAAAAAGCACTCACTTTCCACCCTGCAAATGACACCTTCACTTCATTCACCACAGGGTCTGGCTGTATAATGATAGTGAAATTAATTACTCTCAGAGGAGATAACTCTGACTAATGTCTTTTACACCTCTACCTCTTCTGTTCTTAAATGGTTCAGTCATATAAGTGGCTGACTATGTGATAAGAAACAGAACTATCTTTTTTAGCCCTGGACCAAACAGATAGAGTACAATTAAAATAACACTCCACCTGCCCGTTTTGGGCATATTTATAATTTATAGTTCCAAAATTCCAACACATCCAGTAATCCGGCAACCTCTCGGTCCCGAAGAGGACGGACAACTGACATTATACTGTATTTAAAAAAAATCTGGTGTGAAACACTCACACAACTTTCTCTTGCCAATGCAAATAATTAACAAAAATCTGGTGTGAAATACTCACACAACATTCTCTTGCCAATGCAAATAATGACAAATATAACCTAACATTAGTAATAAAACATTAGAAATAAACAAAAAACTAACCTCTAAAAAAATAACCTTATTTTAATCATGAGTGAAAGACACAAAAGGAAAATCGACCTCAGTTTTGCTTAAATAAATAGAAAATCACTCTTTCACACTAAGCTAGGCTCTGTAGAGAAAAATGCTCTAAATAAAAGTTGTAGATCTTTTAATTTCCTATAAATTTTGTTGTAAAGTGCATAATAAGGCCAAAATCTGAAAAAATCGATTTTTCACACGTTTTCGTGAGAAAAAACAGAAAATCGCTAATTACCGCTAAACTAAGCGTTATACAAAAAAAATATGTTTGAAATAAAAGTTGTAGGTTTTTAAATTCTCTACAACTTTTATTAAATTTTTGCGCTAAAATTCATATTAAAGCCGTAATCTTAAAGAAACAATTTCTTTACGTGAAAACAGCCTCACCAAGAATTTCAGCAAACATGGCACCTACCCTATCTTGTAGAGAATAAAAAATTGAATAAACCAGGCGATTTAAAAAAAAATCGTAGTACCAGTTTTTGAGAAAATCGCAAAAAAGTGAAAAATTATACGAATAAGCTACTACTTCCGGTTGACCGATTTTGATTAAAATGTTCATGTCGGGTCCGGTAGTGGTATGTAACTTAAGTTTCAAGTTCGTACAATGTTCCATTCTTGAGATATTTTGTATACACACACACACACACACAGACCAATCGCCAAAAACATGTTTTTTGGGTTCAGGGGGTCTGAAAACATATAGATCCGGTTAAAACTCGATTTCGAAAAATGGACATGAAAACAATACTTTCCCTTCAATATATTCATATACGAGGCAAGAGAAAGTAAAATTTGGTTCTGATAAGAGCTGCCAAACTGTTATGATCAGAGGATTGCTTAGCCAGTGGAAACAGCCTCTATTTTATGACTATCACCACCACCAGCAAATGAATAAATATAAAATAAATGAAATCATCTCTAGATTATAAATATGATGCACGTTTATTATTATTATTATACAGGGTGGGGCAGCATAACTGCCTTTTTTTAAATGTGCGCCATTCAATTAGTTGATGTCATAGCGGTCTCGTTCGAGAGGCGGGGCTATAAAGTTTTGTTCTGGCACAGTTCAGTCGCCATCATGCATTGGAACAGCGAGGAGCGTGCGTTGTGTTGAGGTCTACTTTTCGAGTGGATGTTCAGTGATCGCAACCCAGAATTGCTTTAATTTAGCCCCATTGGCCCCAGTTCACGACCCGAAATCAATTGTTGTGGGTTACTACGTTTAGACAAACTGCAAGTGCGACAAAATGAAGAACTCGAGTTCGACGGCCCATTAGATCACCTGAGAACATTGAGAGCTTCAGTGTTGCAATCACCACGGCATCCAGCGCGCAAACATGCATCTGCCCTTGGACTTTCCAATCGTTCTGTTAGGAGAATTCTCCATGAATACCTACATTACCATCCATACAAGATGGCGATTGTGCAGGAGCTGTCAGAGGGCAGCTCTGACAGAGTGCAGGGCAGAGCTCAATCAGGGGCGATTTGCAATGGACAGCTCGATCTCCCGATTTGTCCCCTTGTGATTTTTTTCTATGGGGTATTTTGAAATCTCGTGTTTATTTGAACTGTCCAAGGACCATTCAAGATTTAATAAACAAAATCCAGGAATAAATTGCCAACATGACGCCTGCTATGCTTGAAAGGGTAATGACAAACACCAGAAATCGGTATACTCAATGTATCAAAAATGGGGGACGTCACCTACATGATTTACTCTTCACAACTACGTAAAACAAAACTTTATGTATGTACCTACATTGTAAAAACCAAATAAAATTTTTCTGACTCATACAATGCGTTTTATTAAGTTTCGAAAAAAAGGCAGTTATGCTGCCCCACCCTATATTTTCACACTAAAATGCATATCAAAGCAGCAATCTTAAAAAAACAATTTTTTTTCTACTAAAATGAAATAATTTTAAATGATGAAACTAGTAAAAATGAAAATTTACCATGTTTAAAAACTTAAGACGCATCCAAAAAAACTTGGCCCACAGATTTACCATATGGTTTTATAAGTTTGCAGTGAAAGGGTTAATACTGTGTCAATTATGGATGTTTATATCTGTATGACAAAATCAAACGTCGTGATTTAAAGTCAACTTTTCTTTATTTTGCGCCCTGGACACTCCAGGAGGAGTATAGGACATGTCGTCAGATATAACACCTGAAATACATATAAGAATCACACAATGTATCACTACTATCAACAAAGAAATTTTTGTACGCTATAAAAAGTTTCACCGATCAAGTAATTTTTCAGATTTTTTTTAAAGCAATTCAAATCCTCACAACACTTTAAAGATTGGGGTAATTTATTTATGAATTTTCTCCCTGCATAAGTAGGTTTTTGTTCAAACAATTTTGTGGAGTGATTAGCCACATAAGAATCATTTCTGTTTCTTGTGTTATGATTGTGAACATTGAAATTCTGCCTAACATACATAATCACCTCAAAAATGTAGAGGGTGGGAACTGTAAGCAATTTAAGCTGGTTAAATAGTGGTGTGGATGAGGTTAGCTGGTTAGCTCCCACCATACACCTAATAGCTTTGTTTTGAATTTTAAAAACCCTATTCATATTACCCATGCTAGAATTACCCCATACTAACATATTATAACGGATATGAGACAGAATGAGGCCATGATAAGCTGCCATTAGTAATTGTTTATCATTTAATCTGGCAATTAGTTTTAGTTCAAATACCCCAGATGATATTTTACTACAAACTTGATTGGTATAGAAATCTCAAGACAAAAATCTATCTAGAGATACTCTTAGGAACTTCAGTTTCTACATGCTCTAAATTATTATTATGAATAAATACATCCACTTCTCTACTTTCTTTAACGTTATGTTTATTTTTAAACTGCAAGTACTGACACTTTTTCCCATTAACTGTTAATAACATTTGATTCAAGAACTGTACTACGGACTCTATGTTAACATGTGTATTTACTTCAAGAGCATCTACCAGTGAACTGTTACTGATTATTGAATGATTACTGATGTGTCGAAAGCTGTACAGCAAGTTCAAAGTAGGCTAATAGTTATACAGCTGAAACAGGGTGTCAAAGTTGCCATTAAACCCACTGGGTTGGTCTAGAGGTAAAGTCGTTGCCAAAATCAGCTGTTTAGCAGCTGATTTTTGGAAACGAAGGTTCCTGGTTCGAATCCTAGTAAAGGTAGTTACTTTTATACGGATTTGAATGCTAGACAGTTGTTACCGGTGTACTTTGATGGTTGGGGTTCAATTAACCATACTCTCTCAGGAATGGTCAACCTGAGTCTGTACAAGACTACACCTCATTTACACGTCATACACATCATCCTCATCTCATTGGGTCATCGGGTTGCTTATTGTTCTCAATTGAACAGATTGCAATTTTACACAAATTAGGAATAAAAAAAGTTGCCATGATTATAAGCGCACAATTAGCACTTGACCATTTTTGTGCATTGAATGAAGTACTTGTATGAAGAATGTCTAATTGCAAATTTTTGACTCCTTCAAATGAGTTTTAATGTCAGTTTGCGTATTAATGGTCAGCTTTCACTTTTTCAGGTAATTTAGAAGAACGTGCATTTGATGTTGTTTAGGTCATCAGCCTGTAGGCTGGTTTGAACCTGGAGAGGTTTTACCAAGTAAATCGAGGAGTGAGGTGGTTTACCATTGCCACAACTCACTGAGTGGAAAAGTACACTTATCAGCATGCCAGGCCCTCTGAAAAGCATACCGTCTACACTAGCAGCAATTTTCAAAACAGTCAAACGTTAAACCAAAAAAAAAAAAAAAAGATCTGAAAAGCATATATTTTCCACTCTGCAAATGACACCTTCACTTCATTCACCACAGGGTCCAACTGTATAATGAAATTCATTACTTTGAGAGAGGAGATAACTGTGATTAGTGTCACCTAACACACCTCTACCTCTTCTCTTCTTAAATGATTCAGTCATTTAATTGGGTGACCATGTGTTAAGAAACAGAACTATTTATTTTAGCCCTGGAACTAACAGATTGAGTGTAAATAATTTGACACTCCACCTGTCGTCTGTTATGGGCAATATTTTAGCCTAAAGATATGAATATCAGCTGCACCCCGTAATGTGTCAAACTAAAAACTTAAAAATTTCAGTAGTCTTCTTCCCACGGGTGCGATATAATTTCAGAAACTTTCTTAACCCTTTTTTTTTTTTTTTTCGAACAGGCCTTCAATGGACCACGCTAATATCAATCTAGTTTGGCGGCTCCCTCCTTCTCCTCCAAAACTGCTTCATGTTCTCGCTGTGTTGCGCTCTTCGTTCCTCCGTCGAGCGCATGTTTTCTCTAATCTTCCTGACACTCACAAGCGACTCTATTGATTGAATCCTCCCTCTAAACCTTATTCTATCCCTGCAGTCTCCTATCTTAATGTTTATTCGATTGAGGTCTTCTTTTACTTGTTTTATGTATGGCGGTGGATTCTTATAATTCCAGAATTTATCAAAAAGTTGTTTATTCAATCTATTGGGATCCATCCGCATCATGTGTCCTATGAATTTTAATCTTTTCTTCCGAATTGCCGTCTCAAGATCTTCAAAAGTTTTAAAACCACCGTCTTAACCCTTTATAGCCCAAATTTTTATTTTTTAAGAAAAAATTTTTTTTGTAGATTTTTTATATTATATTGACCTTTTGAGTTCAGCAGAACTGTTTTCTTGAATTTTCACTCATTTGTGGTAACCATAGCAACCTATTGTTTATAAACTAGTTTTTTTTTTTTTTTTTTTTTTTTTTTTTTTGGTTTAACGTCCGACTGTTCTGCAATTACTGCTAATGCAGACGGTGAAAGATGAAATGATTTTTTGTAACGTATGAAAATATGCCCTGCCTGAATGGGATTCGAACCCAAGAGCGCATGATGAGAGGCGAGCACGTTACCAACTACGCCAATGCAGCCGGCATTGGCGTAGTTGGGCAAACTAGAGTGGGCATTAGTGGATGTATATTGACAATACGACTAAGTTTCTTATTTGAAGTCCTACAACTGACATGAATCGTGTAATAATAAATCTGTATTAACATTACCTCTAAAAACTGCATTATTTTATTTTTAAAAAACACTAAAAGATCTATAACTACTGTATTTTAAAGATAAATATATGCAGTCGTAATTTTACAATACATTTTATTTTAATTCCTAATATGTGAACGTTGCAATCTGTTCAATTGAGAACAATAAGCAACCCCATGACCCAATGAGATGAGGATGATGTGTATGACATGTAAATGAGGTGTAGTCTTGTCCAAACTCAGGCCAACCATTCCTGAGAAACAATGGTTAATTGAACCCCAACCATCAAAGTACACCGGTAACCACTGTCTAGCATTTATATCTGTATAAAAGTAATTACCTGTACTAGGATTTCAACCAGGAACCTTTGTCTCCGAAAATCAGCTGTTAAACAGCTGATTTTGGTGACGACTTTACCTCTAGACCAACCCTGTGGGTAAAATACATTTAAAACTAGAAAATTATTATAAATACAACTATTACTCATCTTACTGTAAACAAACTAAAGAAAAACTATGCAGTAAAACTATAAAATATAATATATAATACTAATAATAATAAAAAACGGCTTGTAAAATTAAACAATAAAAAATTAAGTATACAGTAATATTACTGAAGATGAGTTTTTCCTACAAAAGACAAAATGCTACAGAAAAATAAACTATTTAGTATGAAAATGTGTGAAACAGTTTTTATTTACAGTGGAACACAAAGAAATTTAACATTTTTGACACTAACTTTTGCAAAGCGTGATTCACACAATTCGCACCGTCCTTGCTTTTCTACCAATACTCACGTTTTGTTTCATTTTTACTCTTTTGCTTCAAAGAAGAAAAATTAAAATTTAACTTACCTCTATAACAGAAAGCTTATGTATCGTGTCCAGGACAATATCTTCTAACTTTTTCTCATTTAGTACACGTGCTTCTGGTTCAAACATTTCAATTTCATCAGTTACATCTTCAACATTTTCCAAGTCGTCGTCTTCTGATTCATTTCAATCAGGAATAGGTATTCCAAGTTGGTTATAAAATTTAGTGTCACTTAATGATAATAGTTCGTCAATTGCATTTTCATCAATTATTCGATTCATTTTAGCAATAAAAAGTAACTGTCCCGAAAATAACACAAAATAAACACTGTCCAAAAGAACACCCTAGTAAACAAACAACATAACCTAAAATAGCGCACGAGGTTTAAAAACAACATACATGTTTTATACGTTTACATAAAAATAAATCACGCTTTTATCATATAACTTTATCTACTCACAATAGAAAACTATTATGAAGTCAGAAATATTTTTACTCGATGTATAAAATTAAAAAATCTCACAAAAATAATTTTATCAAATAGCCAATTCTTCGCAATCACCAACTCTTGGTATTTCAACGGTAAAACAAGGATAGCAGCTGTTACAGTGTGTATAAACACAATCTAGCGGCCAAAATCGAAAGTAAACACACGTAGTTTTAAGAGTTTAAAAGTACGCTGAGCTCTGTAAAAGGCACAAACATGACATTTATTTTTTCACCTTTTCACCGAAAGTAGTAAGGCATGTACTTTTTTTGGAAATTTTCCAACTTTTTCTGTTAACAGTCAACTATTAAAAAGTACCCTGAGCTCTGTAAAAGGCAAAAACATGACATTTCATTTTTCACCTTTTCACCAATAGTAGCAAGACTATAGTTCATGTAGGTACTTTTTTTTGGAAATTTTTAACTTTTTCTGTTAACAGTCGATTCTAATGCTTTAAGAGGCGTAGATAACGAATCCAGCTATTAAAAAGTACCCTGAGCTCTGTAAAAGGCAAAAACATGACATTTCATTTTTCACCAATAGTAGCACGACTATAGTTCATGTAGGTACTTTTTTGGAAATTTTTTAACTTTTTCTGTTAACAGTCGATTCTAATGCTTTAAGAGGCGTAGATCACGAATCCAGCTATTAAAAAGTACACTGAGCTCTGTAAAAGGCACAAACATGACATTTATTTTTTCACCGAAAGTAGCAAGACTATAAGTTCATGTACTTTTTTTTGGAAATTTTCAAACTTTTTCTGTTAACAGTCGATTCTAATGCTTTAAGAGGCGTAGATCACGAATCTAGCTATTAAAGCATCAGAATCGATGATTAACAGAAACAGTTTGAAAAATGTCAAAAAAAGTACATGAACTATAGTACTATAGAACTATAGTAAGTAGTCTTGCTACTTTCAGTGAAACAGTGAAAAATTAAAAGTCTTGTTTTTGTCTCTTACAAGGCTCAGGGTACTTTTTTATGGCCGTTTTCGTAGTCTACACCTCTTTAAGCATCAGAATCGATGATTAACAGAAAAAGTTTGAACATTGTCAAAAAAAGAACATGAACTAAACGTTCATCTTCATTAATATTGGTCTTGTAACGTTTACTAAAAACAGAGAAAAATTGAAAGTCTTGTTTTTGTCTCTTCTAGTTCTCAGGGTACTTTCTTAAAGCTGTTTTCGTAATCTACGCTTTTTAAAGCGTCAGAATCGATGAATAACAATTTTTTTTTTTTTGGTTTAACGTCTTAGGCCTATAGTTCATGTCCTTTTTTTGAAAATTTTCAAACTTCTTCTGTTGTTGATGGTTTCTAATGTTTTAAGAGGCGTAGATTACGAATCCAGCGATGAAAAAGTACCCTGAGCTCGGTAAATGACATTAACATGACATTCAATATTTCACCGTTTCACTAAAAGAAGTCTTTTTTAGAAAATTTTCAAACTTTTTCTGTTGTTGATGGTTTCTAATGGTTTAAGAGGCGTAGATTACGAATCCCGCATTGAAAAAGTACCCTGAGCTGTTTTAAAGACATTAACATGACATTCAATATTTCACCGTTTCACTAAAAGTAGCAAGACTAGTACATGTACTTTTTTTGAAAATTTTAAAACTTTTTCTGTTGTTGATTGTTTCTAATGTTTTAAGAGGCGTAGATTACGAATCCAGCCATGAAAAAGTACCCTGAGGCCTGTAAAACCAAAATTATGAAATTCAATATTTCACCACGTCACTTAAAGTAGCAGGACTATAGTTGAAGACTAGGCTCTGTAGAGAAAAATGCTCAAATTAACGTTGTAGATCTTTTAATATGCTATAAATTTAAGTACATACACTTTTGTAGTAAAATTTTAAATTTAAAAAAAATCGATTTTTCACACGTTTTCGTGAGAAAAAACATAATATCGCTAATTACCGCTGAACTAAGTGTTATACAAAATTAATATTGGTGAAATAAAAGTTGTAGGATTTTATATTCTCTACAACTTTAATTATATATACATTTTGCGCTAAAATGCATATTAAAGCCGCAATCCTAAAAAAATAATTTTTTTACGTGAAAACAGCCTCACCAAGAACTCCAGCAAACATGGCGCCTAGCCTATCTTGTAGAGCATAAAAAATTTAGTTAACCAGGCGATTTTTAAAAAAATCGTAGGACCAGTTTTTGAGAAAATCGCAAAAAAGTGAAAAATGACACCAATAAACTTCCGGTTACCGATTTTGATGAAAATGTTCGTGTCGGGTCCGGTAGTGGTATGTAACTTAAGGTTCAAGTTTGAAGGTTTTACGATGTTCCATTTTTGAGATATTTTGTTCACACACATAGAGAGAGCAATTGCTAAAAACATGTTTTCTCGGTTCAGGGAGAACCGGTGAAAACTCGATTTTGAAAAATCGACATGAAAACAATACTTTCCTTTCTATATATTCATATAGGCAAGAGAAATCAAAAAGAATAACCAATGTATACAACAATTAATTATCAAATTTTTATTATAAGTTAAAAATATTCACTAACAATAAAATATGTACAGAAATATTTTACAATTACAATTTTTATATAATCTATTCCATTGTACATAAAACATTACAACAAAGAAATTTACAAATTTAATTCAGCAACATATGATTTACAAAAAAAATTCTTACAAAAATTTGGAATGCATGAAAAAAATATATCACTAATCATATTATATATGTGATTAAATGAATTGGACTTTTCAATTCAGAAAAATACTTTATAATAAATTTTTACAAATTAGGTTTTTAACAGAATTGTCGCTAAACATGAGTAGTTATTTTATCAGTCATTTATCTCGAGTTAACCCATCGCGTTGGTCTAGAGGTAAAGTCGTCGCCAAAATCAGCTGATTTTCAGAGATGAAGGTTCCTGGTTGAAATCCTAGTAAAGATAGTTACTTTTATACAGATTTGAATAGTGGACAGTGGTTGTGGGTGTACTTTGATGGTTGGGGTTCAATTAACCATACTCTGTGAGTGTGTCTGTAGAAGACTACACAGTCTCAATTACACGTCATACACATCATCCTCATCTGATTGGGTGATGGAGTTGCTTATTGTTCTCAATTCAACAGATTGCAACGTATACATATTACGAAATTAAAAAAAAAAAAAAAAAATTACCTCGAGTGGTACCTGAAAAAATGAGTACTATCTGTGTTCACAATTTGAGTTCATTGCAAGAGAGATTTTTGAACACACTGGAGTTAAATGACATCATAAATTAACTTACTTGTTTCGATAGCTTTTACTCTAACTCAGGGGTCTCCAACCTTTTTTACTGAAGGGCCACATTTTAAATTTTTGGAGGAAAGGTGGGCCAGCAATATTTCAGGGCAGAAAGTCTAGCCACCCCCCCCCCCCATACACCCTCGAAGTTTTTCTAATTAAGAGCTCAGTGGTGGTTTTTGAGATTTTCTTGCTTAGTTTTTTAAGTCGCTATATTTCCTTATATATCTTGGTTGTTGGCTAACTAAAATTCTTTACGTGATTGTAAAAATAAGCTGTGACCAAACAAATAATTATATTTGCTATAAAATAATATTTGTTCTGTAAAAGGAGTTTTCAAGTAGGCTTAATGAAAACACAGGATGATACAAAACCAAATCTTTTCAATTAACTGCAAAATATACTTCATTGAATTTTAAAGAAAACTTGACAATACACGAGTTTACAAGTGATCACTACTACTTGTTTACAGCTAGTTTTACACTTCTTGGGAAAAAAAGTGGCAAGTGAGAGACGAGTACTGTACTCATATATTTAAAAATGCCTAAAAGGAAATATATAATCAAATAAAAATTTTTTTTTCAGTATGCTAGCTTTCCGCGGGCCGGATGTGGCCTGCGGGCCGTAGGTTGGAGACCCCTGCTCTAACTAATAAACATGGACAATGTCAGATAGGCGTTGCGTTGAAAAAGGATCCTCAATCATCATAATGTACTTATAAATCATTCATTTCTTACCCAGAATGCAACATGGAGATACATTAACTTATACAGCCACTTGAGTCACGAGATTGCCTTTTGCGTATGGATGGGCTGTGAGGAAGCAAGTGAAAATTTGACAGTGCTGCCAACCTCAACAGTGTGAGACACTATTGGTACATTTAACTACCGTGCAGTTTCTACATACATTTTACATGCTGTGGTTTATTTGAGAAAATATTTTCTCAAATAAACCTTATAGGAAATAAATGCGACGTGTAATATTGCTTACAGCTTAATTACATGACTAGAAATGTTTCATTTATTGTAATTACCAGCAGCTACCTTATTCGATTGGAACAAAGTTTTCTACGAATGAATTGCCTTCTTTACTATCGCTGTCACCAGCGGGCGTCTTCACTATCAACCTCTCTAGTATCTACTGAACAGTTTCCTTTTTGTAACAGATGTCAACGCTTTAATGTCCTTCTTTATTTTTCAAATTGTGGAAAGAGAACATGTATACTTAAAATATTTCATTTTTTTTGTATCTTATATTTAATTATTATTTTATTAAACATCCTATGTAGGATTTTTAAACAGCCGTATTATTTAAAATCGAAATATATATTTTCTAACCACCAGAATACGGTAACATAAAACACTTACCAATGTTTATAGCGCTTTCGTGTATCTTGTACACATCTTCAGTAAATTAACATTTATTACCCATTTACTGAACCCTTTACTGAAGATGTGTACAAGATACACGAAAGCGCTATAAACATTGGTAAGTGTTTTATGTTACCATATTCTGGTGGTTAGAAAATATATATTTCAACTTATATTTAATATCTATGCCCATAACGGGCAGGTGGAGAGTTATATGAATTGCACTCGATCTGTTGGTTCCAGGGCTACACAAAAATAGTTCTGTTTCTTATTATATGGTCACCCAATTATATGACTGAACTATTTAAGAACAGAAGAGGAGAGGAATAAAAGACACTAGTCCGAGTTATCTCCTCTGATAGTAATGAATTTCACTATACAGCCAGACCGTGTGGTGAATGAAGTGAAGGTGTCATTTGCAGGGTGGGCCTGGCATGCTGATAAGCATACTCTTTCACTCGGTGAGTTGTAACAATGATAAACCACCACCTGACTCCTCGTTTTACTCAGTAAAACCTCTACAGGTGGTTCAAACCAGCCTGCAGGCTGATCACCTAAACAACAGCATATTTCCAACATATACTGTCGCCGCCTGCTGCCCTTCCAATACTAGCGTCTACACACACTCCCACTACCTGCCTACAGCCTACAGCAGTCATGTCAAAGATACGGGCGGCATCCGGCCCCCGGGCTGTACCAATACGGCCCGCGATCGCAATGTGTCACAGAAAAAAGAATCATGTTTTCTAGAGCTCTTAAACTTCACTCGATTCCTCTACGGAAGTTTTAAAATGCGCACACTACATTTTTAAGTAATTTCAAGGGCAGCGCGTGCCTAGACAAGCGAGAGAGATAGACAGTAACACCATCTCTACCTGACATCAATGAGCTTGTCAAAAACAAGAGAAGTCAGGTGTCTGGATCCTCGAGCTCAAAATAATTACAATCTTTTATAACTTTGATAATTATGATTTTTAACAACCGGATATTATTTACTATATAGGCCTAATTAAATAAATAAAATGTTTTAATAATTCAGTACATTTTTTTTTTATTTGAATCTGGCCCGCCTACACATTCTAAATTTAATATATGGCCCTCTTCAAAATTGAGTTTGACACTACTGGTCTACACACACTCCCATTACCTGCCTACAGCGTCTGCCTCTCCCCACCCCCACCACCAAGAGAGGTATTTAAGAGAGCGCTCTCACCTGCGAGAGTCACTCTTCACTGACCTCTCAACCAGACATAAAGAAGAAAGAAGAGCTACCAACTGAAGAGGACAAGCCCAGCCGAGACCAGACACACCACCCCTGGTCTACGCTACCGGTGGTGAACGCTACATTCCAGCACCAGTCAGCCTTCACCAACCCGGAGAGACCTGCCTCGACCGCGCTATTGGCAGACGGCCTACACCGACCCGACACTGCGGGGTTCTGGGGACCACCACTGCCGTGTGGACCCAACTGCCCCTGAGGGAAGGCTAAGCCTGAACCCGGTAGCCAAGCTGTCACTCTTCAAGCTTCGCTTCCATCACGCCGGCTCGCTGCTTCCGAACGCCAAAAATGGCCCTTTTCAGGGCCACCAACACAATTAAATGACCCTTTTCAGGGCCACCAATTTTACAAACAAGGTTTTGCCACGTGTCGTCGGCCCCAATCGGCGACAATACAAATCCTCTTATATTTTTCCAAAATTATGTCCTTATTCTTTCACATGCACACGATAAATTTCATTTGTACTGTAATTTATACGATAATAAACTTCTACAAAACTACATGCTGTAATACAGAGAGTTGAGAAATTCTTTTCCTTTCTTGTTTTGGATTGGTGCATTCTTTCACTGTTAGGTTGGGCGTGGTGGGTAGAGTTACTTGAGTCGCGAGTGATAAAGGGGAGGAAAGCATCAGTGCGCATCCAACACTGCTTTCGCATCACAACAACGGTAAACTATACTTAGAGTACATACGGTATATATGGAGGATAGAAGCTTTTGAAATGTGAAGGAAGGAGTGGAGATGCTGTGGGACTTGATGGGCAGAATATACAGAGAGGAAAGGATGCCAAAAGCATGGAGAGAGAGTGTTGTGGTACCAATATATAAAGAGAAAGGTGATATCCAAGAATGCAAAAATTACAGAGGGATTAATTTAATGTCACACACATAAAGTTATGGGAGAGAATAGTAGACAAAAGAGTGAGGGAGGAGACGGTGATGGGTGAGGAACAGTATGGTTTTATGCCGGGAAGAAGCACGACTGATGCACTTTTTGCCTTAAGGCAATTGCTGGAGAAATATGGCGAGAAGAAAAGGGACCTGCACCTGGTATTTATAGACCTTGAGAAGGCCTATGATACCACCCCAAGAGAGGAACTATCGAGATGCATGAGGATGAAGGGGTTGTCTGAGAGGTATGTAAGATTGGTGAAGGACACGTATGATGGAGTGGGCACCAGAGTAAGAACCTGTGTGGGAGTAACAGAGAGTTTTCCAGTGACTGTGGGTCTGCATCAAGGCTCTGCTTTAAGCCCATATCTATTCAACTTGGTTATGGATACACTTACTGAAGGAGTGAGAGAGCAGGCACCCTGGACAATGCTTTTTGCGCATGACATTGTGCTGGTGGGAGAAACCAGGGATATAGTGGAGAGGAAACTGGAAAGTTAGAGAGAGGTATTAGAGGAGGGAGGCCTGAGGATCAGCAGGGAAAAGACTGAATACCTATGGTTTGGAGGTGAGGATAAGAGTGGAGGGGTGTGTTTGCTGAATGAAGTGGTGAGAAGGGTAAAGTGTTTCAAGTACCTTGGTTCATACCTCACCGAGAGTGGAGGACTGGAGGAGGAAATTAACCATAGAATACAAGCTGGATGGAATAACTGGAGGCGAACGACAGGTGTATTGTGTGACAGAAGGATTGGGACAAAAATGAAGGGAAAGATATATAAGACAGTGATTAGACCGGCATTGTTATATGGTAGTGAGACTTGGCCTATGACGAGGCGACAGGGAAACAAGTTGGAGGTTGCGGAAATGAGGATGTTGAGGTGGATGCAGGGAAACACTAGGAAAGATAGGATACGGAATGAGGTAATAAGGGAGTCTGTGGGAGTGATAGAAGTGTCCAAGAAGGTTCAGGAACGAAGACTGCAGTGGTATGGACATTTGATGCGTAGGGAGGAGGAGTATGTGGGGAGGGTTGTGGATGGATTGGTGGTGGATGGGGTGAGAGGGAGGGGGAGACCCCGGAGAAGATGGAGAGACGCCGTGGCGGACGACCTGAGGGAGAAGGGCCTGAGCGAGGAGGATGTGGTGGATCGGAGAGAGTGGAGGAGAAGAATAAGGAACAGCGACCCCTGAGGAAGGGAAAAGCTGAAGAAGAAGAGAGTGAAAAGCTTTTGAAATGTTAAAGATTAGGTGGGTGGACAAAAGAAGTAGTTTAGAGGTTGTTAGGCGAGTGGATGAAAAAATAACTATAGTCCAGCCTCTCTTAGTTTGCTCCTAAGGTAAACAAATAATGACATCACTGAGCATGCCACATTATATCAAAATGTGTACACGCTCATTAAAAAGTAACAACAAAATACTTTTAAAAGTACTTTTATAAATTAAATTGTTAGGTGTACATCATATCATGACTGATGTTTTTAGTACTTTAAGTAGTTATAATTTAAAAAATAGTTAACTTAATAGGAATACGACATCCGTAAAGTGGCGGACTCTAGCATGCACCCTGTAGTAGGTGGCTTTGGTTTGTTGACAGAAGGAGCAAACTAACAACGGCTGAACTACATATGGAAGCATCTTACCAAAAGAAGGAATATGCTAGCAGGGCATATCTTAAGACATCTATCAATAATGGAGGGTAATATTGAGGGAGTAAATTGTAGAGGGAGGCAAAGATTCGAATATATAAAGCAAATTTAAAAAGATGTAGGGTGTTACAGGTAAGTAGATATGAAACGACTTGCGCAAGATTGAACAGTTCGAAGAACTGCATCAAACCAGTCGAGAGACTGATGACAAAAAAAATCTGGTGTGAAACACTCACACAACTTTCTCTTGCCAATGCAAAAATTTACAATAAACCTAACAATATTAATAGACATTAGAAATAAACAAAAAACTAACTTTAATAACATAACCTAATTTTAAAAAAGAGTGAAAGACGCGAAATGAAAATCAACTTCAGTTTAGCTTAAAAATACGGAAAACACTCTTTCACGCTCAACTAGGCTCTGTAGAGAAAAATGCTTATAATAAAAGTTGTAGATCTTTTAATTTTCTATAAATTTAATTACATACACTTTTGTCGTAAAGTGCATACTAAGGCTGAAATCTTAAAAAAAATAGATTTTTCACACGTTTTCGTGAGAAAAAAAAACAGAAAATTGCTAATTACCGCTAAACTAAGCGTTATACAAAAAAATGTTTGAAATAAAAGTTGTAGGTTTTTTAATTCTCTACAACTTTTATCATATAAATTTTTGCGCTAAAATTTTTGCGCTAAAATTTAAATATAATCCGTAATCTTAAAAAAACTATTTCTTTTCGTGAAAACAGCCTCACCAAGAATTTCAGCAAACATGGCGCCTACCCTATCTTGTAGAGCATAAAAAAATGAGTAAACCAGGCGATTTTAAAAAAAATCGTAGGACCAGTTTTTGAGAAAATCGCAAAAAAGTGAAAAATTACACGAATAAACTACTACTTCCGGTTGACCGATTTTGATGGAAATGTTCGTGTCGGGTCCGGTAAGGGTATGTAACTTAAGTTTCAAGTTTTAAGTTCGTACAACGTTCTGTTCTTGAGATATTTTGTATACACACACACACACACACACACACAGACCAATCGCTAAAAACATGTTTGTGTGGGTTCAGGGGGTCTGAAAACGTATATATCCGGTGAAAACTCGATTTCTTAAAATCTACATGAAAACAATACTTTCCTTCCTATATATTCATATAGGCAAGAGAAAGTAAAAATGGTATATTGTGGAACATTTAGTAGGTTACCTTTACCAATAGAAATGTTTGTTACCGTAAATAGAAATGTCGGTTTCTCGAAAATGCGGTCAAACTGTTCACAGTGCTCAACAAAATCTAATATGCAATGTACAGTGAAGTTGAAACTGAACAAAAATACCTTTCTTTGCCTCTGAACAAAAGTCATGAGCGAGCGGCTAACAGAAAAACTACTGTCATGTTTCTTTTTCCACAATTTTAAATATAAAGAAGGAAGTTAAAGACAGTGAAGAAAATAATTTTTCATCAACAGTTTTTTTGACACCTCGTAAAAAAAGAAACCGGTTATATGAATAAGAAAGTGATGCTGACATGTGAAAAGTTATTACCGGTTTTGAAATAAAGGCAATATTTTAGTTGGAAACTTTATACGTTAAGAAAAATGTTAAAGAAAATGGGTTTTAAGTTGAAAAAGTGGGTTAGTCACAACAAAGTATATTAATTGAAAGGCAGGCAACATGTGTGGTTAACAAACTGTAGTAAACTACAGTGTCTGGCACCACTGTCACATTTCTCTTCCGTTCCATACACAAAAGACATTCTTGTGACTCACTATCCATAGCAATGTGCCTGCCAATGCCCAAGGAAAATATTTTGAAAAAATTTAAATCACTGCACAAATATCAGCAATAATATTTTTTTGTGTTGTTTAGATCATCAGCCAAAATGCTGGTGTGAATCTCAAGAGGCTTTACAATGTAAAAACGAGGAGTCATGTGGTTTACAATAGCCTTCCTCACTGAGTAAAAATCTATGCTTATCAGCATGCCAGGCTCTCTAAAAACACCTTCATTTCATTCACCACGTTCAGAGGAGATAATTGTGACTAATATGCTTTTCACAGTTAATGAGCTCTGCTGTCTGTTGCACACGTTTAGACCAATCAAAACGTTTGCCACCATTGTCACATTGTACCTGACAAACATTACGTGCGCATGCGTATAAGAGCTGCAATAGTTCACTCTCGTCTTGCATCTCACATACTGAACACATTGATTATAGAGCGCATTAACATGCAATACTTTATAATATAATCAGCTGGTTGCAGGTTTGTGGGTTATAAAATTGTTATTAAAAAACTAAAAAATTGGTTGACAAAATATTTAACAGAGCTACAAGAGCAAGTGTTGGCGTAGTTGGTGGCAAGTGATTGGCTAGCTATAAAGTGGGTGGGTAAGGGGGGGGCAATGCATACTCTTAAGAGCTCATCAACATTGAAAAAAAGTATAGCGTCCTTTACACCTGTTGGTACCTCTTCTGTTGTTAAATGGTTCAGTCATAATTGGCATACCATGTGATAACAAACACAACTATTTTTTGGTTTAGCCCTGCAACTAACAGATCGAGTGCAAATAATTTAATGCTCCACCTGCCATACGAATACTTATTGAACAGAGTATTTATATTGTTATCAACAATTTATAATTTTCTACACATATTTAATTAACCTTCTTGTTAATGTGCTCGCCTCTTATCATGTAGTGTTGGGTTCGAATCCCATTCAGGCATCGCATATTTTCATACTTTACAACAAAATCATTTCATCCTTCACCATCTGCATTAGCAGTAATTGCAGAAGAGTTGGACGTTAAACAAAAAATCAAAAAAAAATCAATTAACCTTCGGGAACTGGCGCTGTTGGATTTTCGCTAATTTTTTTTTTAAATATGTGTAATTAGGTTGGATCCCCTTTTTGGGTTCCTCAACTCATTTGTACTGTGTATTAAAAATGTGGGGGCACGCACCAGACCACACAGAGCGTGCCCATAGAACTGCAGTTTAGCTACCCTATCCTTGCCTGGTTTTGAGGTAACGGGCGCTTGGTGTAGCCTCTCCCATGTGCGGTAGAGCCACGTGCAAAGCATTAGCTGCGTAACGAGCTCAACGGTGACTCGTCCAACATTTAGACGAGTAGTGAGGGGAGTGGGTGATGGGCTGCTAAAATCCCTCCTCAATGGGTGTGCTTGGCTGAGGAGGCGTGTGTATTATCATTTCATCAGAAATTCAAAAATAGTTATTTTCTGAGATACGGGAGTTTTACTGGCGCCACGCACAAATTTTTTAAATTTGTAACGGCACCAGTCGTGATGTCATAGTTTGGGGTCATCGGTGCCATATGTTTACCCTGCATAATTCGTACCCTAACTTTGGACAATACAATTTAATCACATGGGACAACCACGCAGTTATTGAGAGCTGCCATCAGCTATAACAGATTCTTATTTCTTCTAAACTGTGTCAGATTTGATTAATGTATTAGGGATGAGAGACGAAATAAGGAAAATATTTGACTTGTTTTTGTCAAATATTATAAATTGTAACAGCATGAGCGAATTTGTAACTGCAGATGAAGTGCTCCATGCCTTTCGTGGCCATTGCATACCACAAAAGCTGGCCAAATACAGAAATAAAACACGTTACAAATACTCGTAATGCAGTAATACTGTAGTAGTAACTTTAAAATATACTATAAAATAATTCCTTGCAATCTCTAATATTTTGTTTTTATAATAATACGAGGCGTGTTCAGAAAGTAAGTACCGTTTTAAAAAAAACAAGTAAAACAATACTTTTTCAACACAATTTCATTTCTACATGAAAGCCCAAACGTTAAACTATTTTTCGACATAGTTTCCGCCGATGTTCAAACACTTGTCGTAGCGGGTGATCAATTTGTCTATACCCTCTTCGTAGAAGGTTTCCGCCAACGAATGTAGCCACGACGCCAATGCAGTTTTCACTTCATCGTCGGTTTCAAAGCGTTGGCCGCTTAGCTCACGCTTCATGTGCAGGAACAAGTGGTAGTCAGATGGTGCCAAGTCCGGGCTGTAGGGCGGGTGATTGAACTGCTACCAATGAAATTGTCGAACCAATGTTTGAGTGTCACCAGCGGTATGGGGCCGAGCATTGTCATGGAGCAACACAATTCCGTTACTAAGCATTCCTCTCCGTTTGTTTTAAATTGCCCGCCTTAGTTTTCTTAAGGTTTCGCAATACCTTGCCGCATTAATGGTTTCACCTCTTGGGAGAAAATCAATCAGCAAAACACCTTTCTGATCCCAAAAGACAGTGCACATGATTTTTTGTGCAGACATTGTCGTCTTGAATTTTTGTTTCTTCGGGGATTGCGTGTGTCGCCACTCCATTGACTGCTGTTTAGATTCCGGTGTGACATGACGAACCCAAGTGTCATCACCTGTCACAATTTTGTTTAAAAAATCCTCACCGTCATCACTGTACCGTACGAGAAAAGTCAAAGCACTTCCGAGTCTCTTAGTTTTGTGCACGTCAGTGGCGGGAACCTTCTACGAAGAGGGTATAGACAAATTGATCACCCGCTACGACAAGTGTTTGAACAACGGCGGAAACTATGTCGAAAAATAGTTTAAGGTTTGGGCTTTCATGTACAAATAAAATTGTGTTGAAAAAAAATTGTTTTACTTCTGTTTTTTAAAAACGGTACTTACTTTCTGAACACGCCTCGTATAATAAAATTTATTATAATTTTCATGCTTTTTAAATACGTTTTACAAAAATGCAAAATTATTCATATATGTTTTTAATAATATTGCTTCAATAATAATATAATAATATTTAAAATTGAAATATATATTTCTAACCACCAGAATCACTGGTAACATAAAACACTTACCAATGTTTATAGCGCTTTCGTGTATCTAGTACACATCTTCAGTAAATTAAAATTTTTTCAATGTCAAAATTTAAAACTTCCTACTACTACCATGGTAGATAAGGAATGTAGAAAAATTTTAATTTACTGAAGATGTGTACAAGATACATGAAAGCGTTTTTTGTTACCATATTCTGGTGGTTAGAAATATATATTTCAATTTTAAATAATACGGCTGTTTAAAATCCTATATAGGATGTTTGATAAAATAATAATATTTAAGTAGGAATAGTTTCAGTATTACAAGATGTAGCAACAATGCAACGGTGCCCAGTCGTTATATTATTTTTTTAGCGTCAGTCCCCGAAAGTTAATTTGTTGATGTTCATTATTCAACTATTTAGAAAAGCAAAATGAAATAAGTAAGTGATTTTACACACTGCCATACATTCTTAAGCACACCAATAACAACAGAAATTATTCAATTAAACACAAAACATAGTAAAATAATAATAAAAATCTGGTGTGAAACACTCACACAACTTTCTCTTGCCAATGCAAATGATTAATAATAAACCTAACATTATTAATAAAATATTAGAAATAAACAAAACCTAACCTCAAAAACATAACCTTATTTTAATCACGAGTGAATGACGCAAAATGACAATCGAACTCAGTTTGGCTTAAAAATACGGAAAATCACGCTTTCACGCTAAACTAGGCTCTGTAGAGAAAAATGCTCTAAACAAAAGTTGTAGATCTTTTAATTTTCTATAACTTTTATTATATACACTTTTGTCGTAAAATGCATACTAAGACCGAAATGTTAAAAAAATCGATTTTTCTCACGTTTTCGTGAGAAAAAAAACAGAAAATCGCAAATTACCGCTAAACTAAGCGTTATACAAAAAAATGTTTGAAACAGAAGTTGTAGGTTTTTAAATTCTCTACAACTTTTATTATATAAGTTTTTGCGCTAACATTTATATTAAAGCCGTAATCTTAAAAAAACAACGTTTTTACGTGAAAACAGCCTCACCGAGAATTTCAGCAAACATGGCGCCTACCCTATCTTGTAGAGAATAAAAAATTGAGTAAAATAGGCGATTTTAAAAAAAATCGTAGGACCAGTTTTTGAGAAAATCGCAAAAAACTGAAAAATTATACGAATAAACTACTACTTCCGTTTGACCGATTTTGATGAAAATGTTCGTGTCGCGTCCGGTAGTGGTATGTAACTTAAGTTTCAAGTTCGTACGATGTTCCGTTCTTGAGATATTCTGTTCACACACACACACACAGACCAATCGCTAAAAACATGTTTGTGTGGGTTGAGGGGGTCTGAAAACGTATAGATCCGGTGAAAACTCGATTTCTAAAAATCGACATGAAAACAATACTTTCCTTCCTATATATTCATATAGGCAAGAGAAAGTAAAAATCAACACAGACATTGTAAAACCTTATATAAAAATTAAAAAAAAAAAAAACACATACAAGACAAAGTGAAAATGGACAAACAAACAGTCCTAGTCCTAGACAATTGTACTTATATACTACCACCATTACACTGTCATTACAAAACTTTACAAACGTTTCCAATTTTAACACTTTAAACCACGAGGGTGTGACACAACCTGTCATATCTATAGTCTGTCTACGCCACTAAGAGTACTCCGACATAGGCAACCACCAATACAAGTGATGAGCATGCGCATTAATCAACAAACAACAATTCCCCATACAACATTAATTATTCGCTTTAACCTCAATATTATAATGAAAACACGTGCAATTCATTCGTTAGAAAATGTTTTATATGAATTGAACATTAGTTTACCATTAATAACTGAAGTTTTAATATTGCTACTCATACATTGTTATTTTTCGTTACATTATTTACTATTATTACATTATTATTAATGATTAGTAGGTTTTTATTATAGACTCAGTTTTATTTTAATTTTGGTCACAAGTAATAAAAGAATAATGCGTTTAAATTATAAGAGGAGATTAAACAATTCCAGTGATTCGTTGTTTATCATTTCATATTGTTTATTTCATATCATTAAAAAAGTTAATGTCTGTGACTAGATTAATACAACTGTTTGTTGTTATTAATGGTACTTGCATGTGTTTCTCATTTTTTACTTTCTCTTGCCAGCTATATGAATATATAGGAAGGAAAGTATTGTTTTCATGTCGATTTTAAGAAATCGAGTTTTCACCGGATCTATACGTTTTCAGACCCCCTCAACCCACACAAACATGTTTTTAGCGATTGGTCTGTGTGTGTGTGAACAGAATATCTCAAGAACTGAACAACGTACGAACTTGAAACTTAAGTTACATACCACTACCGGACCTGACACGAACATTTTCATCAAAATCGGTCAACCGGAAGTAGTAGTTTATTCGTATAATTTTTCACTTTTTTGCAATTTTCTCAAAAACTGGTCCTACGATTTTTTTTAAAATCACGTCATTTACTCAATTTTTTATTCTCTACAAGATAGGGTAGGCACCATGTTTGCTGAAATTCTTGGTAAGGCTGTTTTCACGTAAAAACATTGTTTTTTCAAGATCGCGGCTTTATTATGCATTTAACCGCAAAAATGTATTTAATAAAAGTTGTAGAGAATTTAAAACCCTACAACTTTTATTTCAAACATTTTTTTGTATAACGCTTAGTTTAGCGGTAATTAGCAATTTTCTGTTTTTTTCTCACGAAAACGTGTGAAAAATCTATTTTTTTTAAGATTTCGGCCTTAGAATGCATTTTACGACAAAAGTGTATATAATAAAATTTATAGGAAATTAAGAGATCTACAACTTTTATTTTAAGCATTTTTTTGTACAGTGCCTAGTTTAGCGTGGATGAGCGATTTTCCGTATTTTTAAGCTAAACTGAGGTCGATTTTAATTTTGCGTATTTCACTAATGTTTTTTGAGGTTAGTTTTTTGTTCATTTCTAATGTTTTAATACTAATGTCAGGTTAATTGTTAATTATTTGCATTGGCAAGAGAAAGTTGTGTGAGTGTTTCACACCAGATTTTTTTTTTTAAATTCATTTATTAAATGTCGCATCAAGTACAACGGTCATTAGCAACGACGTTGGGGTGGAACTACAGTTCAATGGAGGATGAAATGATTTTTTGTAACATGAAAATATGTCGTGCCTGAGTGGGATTCGAACCCAGGACCGCATGATGAGAGGTGAGCACGTTACCAACTGCCAATGCGACCGGCTAACTCATTTTTAGTTTCATCAGTTATCTTTTGGAATTGTATCGGTTCGTTTCAATTTTCTTCGTAGACTGAAGATGAAAAGTTTTGTAAGGTGTGTTTTGTTAACATGCGTGATAGTGAATGTGTTGAGTTTTTGAAACATAAAAGCGGTAAACATTAAAAAGTTATGGTTAAAATAATTAATTAAGGAGTCTCTTTATGAAACTACAATAATTACAAGTAAACAGAACGGTGTAATTGAAAACGCTTAAAGGATTATGTTTATTTTAGCTGGATGTAAATATTTTAATGATGTAACGTAGTGCAAGATAATTGTTAGGCGGAGAGGTGGATACGCGCCAAATAGAGTAAAACTTTCGTTTACAACAAAGCGAGGCGCTTGCCTCACGCAGAGTACTCTTACAGTAGATGGACTATACAGGTGATTCACGAAGATATGCAGAAACTTTAGGAGCTCATTGTACATGTAAAACTAATGAAAAAAGTTTATATAAACATGGGTCCGGAAATGCTTCGTTTCCGAGTTACGGCTAGCGAAAGTTTCACCCAGATTTTAGCTCACCAGGTGAAATGAGATCTTCCTGGAATTCTGGTAAGGTAGATTAAGGGGCGAATTCAATCATTTCTTATGGTTTTTGATCTGATAAATTGAATAAAACAGGTCGCAGAAGTGTAAGTTAAATAGTTTTTAAGAAAACCAGTGTCAAATGCAAAAAATGGAGTGAAAACACAGTTTTTCATCTTTGGGCAAGAATAACTTTGTTATTTCACCAAGAAACAGTTAAAATTTTTGAATAAAACATGTAGAAAATTTTATTCTGAACAAACCGGTGTAAATTAAGTACACAGAAAGCGAATAGATGTTTGATTAAATGAATTTTTATTCATAAGAGTACAAAGTAAAATTAACCGGAAAAACTAAGATAAAAAAATGTGTTTTTTTCACTCGAATTTTTGCATTTGACACTGGTTTTCTCAAAAACTATTTGACTTACCGTTCTGGGACCTGTTTTATTCAGTTTATCAGGTCAAAAACCATAAGAAACGTTTGAATTCACCCCTTAATCTACCTTACCAGAATTTCAGGAAGACCTCATTTCACCTGGTGAGCTGAAATCCGAGCGAAATCTTTCGCTAGCCGTAACTCGGTAACGAAGCATTTCCGGACCCATGTTTATATAAACTTTTTTCATAATTTTTACATGTACAATGGGCTCCCAAAGTTTCTGCATATCTTCGTGAATCACCCTGTATAAGCGCTTGCCTCACGCGGAGTACTCTTGTAGTAGATCCAGTCAGACATCTCAGAACAGATATGTACACCAACTTCTTTGCCAAATAGGAGTTTCAAGTTTAAGGGATCACGACGCCAAACCATATTGGTATTCTACAGATATTGTAACAGAGAAAACAAACCATCCTTACAACAATCACAATAAAAACATTTTACAGACAATTAAAACAAATACAGTATACAAGTAAACATCGAATAAAATCTACACAAAAAAACAACAATAAATGCAAATTAAAAAAATCTTTAAACATATCAAAAATAAATTTTACACATTACAAAAGGTTAAAATAATAATAACAGATATTCTAACTGGAAAAATTCCAATTATTAACCGCTTCTTCAAAAAACATTATAATAAAAAATAAAAAATATCACAAAACTTTTACCCCATTTTGTTTTGTTCTTTTACACCATTATATTCATCAATATTATATTATATTTCATTATTCATCATCAATAATACAAAATAGCAACAATAATATTATAATAATTACTATGATGAGGGTCATTCAATAATTAATGAGACAATTTGTGTGAAGTTCAGCCATTCTTAGTTAGCTCCTAGTGTCTGTCAACAAACAAAAGCCACCTACTACAGGGTGCACGCTACACTCCACCACTTTACAATTATCCTATTCCTCCTATTAAGTTAACTATCTTTTAAATTATAAGTTGATACTGTTTTTACTTGTACGCCGGTCCGTAGTTCATATTTTGCCCACTGTGACGCTGTGTTGGGGTTGCTGCTGCCAATAGAATGCGCCAGCGGTCATACCTCTCACAGCGCATGTACCAAGTGGCAACATATAGTGTCTACGCACTGGCGATGCAAAAGTCGAGAAGGAGAAGGTGACAGTATCGATGTTCTCTGTGTGCGAGAATCGATACGGGGAAGTTGACATCTCAACATTGAGTTTTCATTCCGTCATCTGTACCTCCATCCCCTACCCTCGCTTCACCGGCGACTGCTCCCCTTCGGAGGCAGCGGCAAAAGGTGCACGCTGCGTCGGCTTCGCGCTCCTATTAGATTAGGCAGCGGTACAGACGACCCCGATTCACTTCACCGGTAACTGCTCCTCCTCGGAGGCAGCGGTGAAAGGTGGTCGCTGCCTCGGCGGCTGCTCCTAATCTTTTAGGCAGCGGCGAAGACGACTTCCCGTCCTCCCCCTTCGATGTTAACATTTACTTTTGAACTACGCCGCCGATGCCCGGCCGGTCCTATGAGCTCAAACGACTGCGCTACTACAAGCCGGTGGCGACAAAGTACCGGGTGAGCATAAAGTCTTGCCCTGATTATAAAAATTTATTGCAGAATAACTGTTTGACATAATAATTTAAATTTGATGCTGTTACATAGGTTAGTGTTAATGTAAGATTACTTACATTAGTAAACTTCAACGTGTGCCCCCTTGGTAGCTCGGAGAATGTCGAAGCGGTATTCCAGTTCCCGCCAGGTGTTTTGTAACATGTGTTCTGTCACAGTACCCACAGCAGCTTGTATCCTAGCCTTCAGTTTGTCAACGTCAGCAACTGGTGTGGCGAAGACTCTATCCTTGATATAGCCCCAGAAAAAAAAGTCAAGGGGAGTAATGTCTGGAGAGCGGGGTGGCCAGGGTGTTGGACTATCCCTTCCAATCCACCGATCCGGAAATTTTTCATCCAGGAAATTACGCACTATCAAAGCCCAGTGGGGCGGTGCCCCATCTTGCTGGAAAATTATCCATGGTTGATATTCTTCTAACTGTGGTGCAATGAACTGTTGCAAAACATCTAAGTAAATGTTAGCGTTAATGGTGTTTTCCGTGATGAAACATTTCCGGAACGGTGGATTGGAAGGGATGGTCCAACACCCTGGCCACCCCGCTCTCCAGACATTACTCCCCTTGACTTTTTTTTCTGGGGCTATATCAAGGATAGAGTCTTCGCCACACCAGTTGCTGACGTTGACGAACTGAAGGCTAGGATACAAGCTGCTGTGGGTACTGTGACAGAACACATGTTACAAAACACCTGGCGGGAACTGGAATACCGCTTCGACATTCTCCGAGCTACCAAGGGGGCACACGTTGAAGTTTACTAATGTAAGTAATCTTAAAAAAAACTATTAACACTAACCTATGTAACAGCATCAAATTTAAATTATTATGTCAAACAGTTATTCTGCAATAAATTTTTATAATCAGCGCAAGACTTTATGCTCACCCGGTACTTAAAGTACTAAAAACATGATGTAGGCCTAACAATTTTATTTAGAAAAATACTTTTAAAAGTATTTTCTATTTAAATACTTTTGAAAGTATTTTGTTGTAACTTTTTAATCAGCGTGTACTCATTTTTATATAATGCGCATGCTCAGTGACGTCACTATTTGTTTAGATTAGGAGCAAACTAAGAGAGGCTGGACTATAGCTAGTTTATAATCGTTTAGCAATTTGCACAGATGTTTGTCCTCCAAAACAGGTAGCCCTACTATATGAATTACCCTTGGTGACCCTAAGGCTTTAACAGTTAATCTCAATGGCATTCAAAGTTAAATATCTGAGGTGTGAAACACTCACACAACTTTCTCTTGCCAATGCAAATAATTAGTACCAAACATTAGTAATAAAACATTAGAAATAAACAAAAAAACTAACCTCAATAAACATACATCTAATTTTAATCATGAGTGAAAGACGCAAATGAAAATCAACCTCAGTTTGGCTTTAAAATATGGAAAAATCACTCTTTCACGTTAAACTAGGCTCTGTAGAGAAAAATGCTCTTTTAATTTTCTATAAATTTGATAATAGCCTATACACTTTTGTCGTAAAATGCATACTAAGGCCGATATCTTAAAAAAATTGTATTTTCACACGTTTTCGTGAGAAAATCACTAATTATCGCTAAACTAACCATTTAAAAAAAAAATGTTTGAAATAAAAGTTGTAAAATTTTAAATTTTCTACATTTTTGTGCTAAAATGCATATTAAAGCCGTAATCTTAAAAAAACAATTTTTTTTCATGTGAAAACAGCCTCACCATGAATTTCAAGAAACATGGTGACTACCCTATCTTGTAGAGCATAAGAAACTTAGTAAACATGGCAATTTTAAAAAAAATTCTAAAACCAGTTTTAAGAAAATCGCAAAAAAGTGAAAAATTACACGAATAAACTACTACTTCCGGTTGACCGATTTTGATGATAATGTTCGTATCGGGTTGGGTAGTGGTGTCTAACTTAAGTTTCAAGTTTCAAGTTCGTACGATGTTCCGTTCTTGAGATATTCTAAAAGTAATAAATTTCATTATACAGTTGGACCCTGTGGTGAATGAAGTGAAGGTGTCATTTGCAGAGTGGAATATATGAGCTTTTCAGAGGGCCCGGCATGCTGATAAGTGTACTTTTCCACTGAGTGAGTTGTGGCAATGGTAAACCACCTCACTCCTCGTTTTACTTAGTAAAACCTCTACAGGTTCAAACCAGCCTTTCGGCTGTTGACCTAAACAACAACAACTTCCATAAATGGTAAATAAAGGTGTATTTTTTCTTAAATAAATTTGTAGAAAATTTAATTCTGAAAAGATTCATGTGAATTACTCAGGAAAAAAATGAACAATAGATATTGAAATTTCGCTTTATTTAAAATCAAAACACACGCACATAAAATGAACATTTTTAACTGCATAAAATATTAACTAATGATCAGCTGTTACTCCCAACCTAATATATATGTTATGCAATGATTAAGGATGTGCATTATATGTGCGTCTGTTTTGATTTTAAATAAAGCAAAATTTCAATATCTATTATTCATTTTTTTCCTGAGTAATTCACATGAATCTTTTCAGAATTAAATTTTCTACAAATTTATTTAAGAAAAAATACACCTTTATTTACCATTTATGGAAGTAATCTTACGTTAAACACAAGAATGTGTTATTTCTTGGCACCAATTCTTGTGTTTTATGTAAGATATCTCTGAAAGTATTCCATTTACAGCTATGGAACCAATTTTATTCAATTTTTCAGATTAAGAAACATTCGTATTTGTATCTTTGTAACTACCTTTAACATTTTTATACGGCCTTAGTTCACCGAGGGTACAGCTGTTATAGGTGAAATTTTTCGCTAGCCGTAACTCACTAACTAAGCGTTTTCAGGCATATGTTTATATGAACTTTTTTTTCTTATTTTTAGCTATAGAATGAGATCCCAAGAGATTGCAGCATAGTTTTGTATCACCCTGTATATAATATTATATTTATTGTGTCAATATCGATAAGGAATGTGGTTTGAGAGGCTTCTAGAAGTTCATAAAGTGTTAAATAGTAAATATTAGAGTGACAAAGTGACAATACGGTTAGTTATAAAAGGGCCGTGTATAATAAGGTAGGGTCTTTGTTGAATAACTATTTGTGTAACCCCCTTTATTCTATGTGTGACTTGTTTACACTAGTTAAGATTGTTCCAGAGCCATAAAAAGAATTTTTGTATTATATTATTGCATCGAATCTCTGTGTTTTTCCAGAAATCTCTTTGATCCACCTATATAGAGAGCCCCAAGTGCGGTCGGAGAGTTATTATTCGTTTGATCTTTGATGAGTGTGCTATCGGTGCGTTAGAGGAGGTCGACGCTCCGGGCATTGTATTGGTCAACTATTGTTATTCACTTTTATTATTGTGTATGTGCATTCTGTATAATTGTTTGTAAGTAGTACTAAGTAGTAAATGATTTAAGTTATTTATTGTATCACTTCATTATAATTAGTTTATTATTTACGAGGGTCATTCGTAAAATAAGGTTCCCTAAGCTGCCGAGACAGAATGCGATGTGCTGGGAGAAATCTGGCAACACTGTCTTACTCATCAGCTCTCCCTCTCTTTTTCCGCACCACTCCCGCCTCGCTACGTCGATCAGTGCCGGCCTAGCAGCCTTCGAAGATGGAGTTCCCTATCGCTGTTACCGCCAGATGCGAAATTCACGCTGTGATACGGTTTTTAAATGCAAAACGGATTTCACCTATTGACATTCATCATGGAACAACAGTAAACTCTGACAGATATTGCAACACATTAAGAAAACTGAGACGCGCTATCCAGAACCGCCGGAGAGGAAGATTGTCCAGTGGTGTGAGGCTTCTTTATGACAACGCTCAACCTCAAGTCTCACATCAAACTCAAGAACTGCTGACAGATTTTGGCTGGACTGTTGTGCCCCCCCCCCTACAGCCCGGACCTAGCCCCAAGTCATTATCATTTATTCCCAAAATTAAAGGAATACTTGGGTGGCCTACGCTTCAGTACCGATGATGAAGTCAAGGAAGAGGTTACTCGATTCCTCAAAGGATTGGCGGCAGAATTCTACAACATGGGGATAGAGAAGTTGGAGCATCGTCTGCAAAAGTTTTTGGACAGAAACGGCGATTATGTAGAAAAATAGCGTAAGTTTTAAGCTTTAAATTGATGTATAACACTAACATAAAAAATATAGCTGTCTATTTTTTAAAATCATGGGAACCTTATTTTACGAATGACCCTTGCATTTTGTAAATCTTTCAGTTGTAATAAATAGTTGTAATTTTAAACTTTACTGTATTAATTATTTAATTTACTTAGATCCCGAAATAGACATTAGCGATAAGTATGACAATATGTTTTCATCGATGACCGACGCTCCCGTGTATATTTATACAATAGAATTGATTGCAGACTGCATGACACATTATAAAAATGTATTTAAAATATTATAATCAGTGACAAACTTGTTTTCTCCATTAATTTATTGAATGACTCCCTGACAATTCATATTTTATTCATATGTTGGCAACAGTAAATAAATAAAATAAATAACAGTAGTAAATGGAAAGAGAGCGATAAAAGTTAGTTGCAGTCACACATGTATTATGTTTTCAGCAATTAATCATTAGACTAACAAATTACGGTAACAATACCATCGGGTTCTATCAACATACGACGGTTAATCGAATATAAAACACAATTATCTTTTCAAAAATTCAAAATATTTTTAATTGTCAAGTACAATCGTTGAGTTTGAACGGTAGCTGTGACGTTGAGTGGGTAGCAGTGTGGGGTGATTATCGTCCATATTACATTAATTAAAATAGACGTGTAAATTATCCATTTAGCTAAACAGTTTTAACCGTTTCACTGCCAAGTTATAAAACCGTGGGTTAAATCAGTGAGCTGGTTTTTTAAATATTTTTTTGGATGCATCTTAAGTTTTTAAACATTTCAATTTTAACTAGTTTTATCGATTAAAATTATTTCTTTGTAGCAGATTTATTAAAATTTATATCAGATTAATTCTACTATTTGTATCACTAAATCATGGACAACATGAATAAATTTATTGAAAGCCTGCTGGTAGCTTTCCGAAGTAGGTCTAACCGTTTTATGTCATTTAGGTGGAGGTTTAATTACACTAGATTGTTCTTCCATGTCGTAATCACTATCACTATCACTATCCGCTAAATCACAATCGGAGAGAAATAAAAAAAAACAATATCATTATCGACGCCATTTCATGTTTACATACAAAACAGGCCGTGCAGAAATGAAAATATCTCTTTACTACGTACTTAATTTCGTCGAAAAAGAAGAAAAAAGTCAACAGTAAATGCGTAAAGACAGTTTGTAACACTTACTGGAGGCCAGTTTGTAACACTTTCAATGCCAATCGTGTTTGGCAATACGATTTAAAACTTTGAAACGAGTCAACTCGTGTTTGGCAGTGAAAGGGTTAAAAACTTAAATTGAAGAGCTAAGTGGATGGATGAAGGTGCTATGTAAAAATTCTCGAAAATTGAGTTTTTGTGACGGATGAAGACGCTATGTGTATTCATTTAGTTGTACAGATGACCAGAATACTCCATCTCTTCATTCTAAGAAACCACTAGTGGATTTATGTGCTATGTAGGCCTACTGTTTAATTTATGCTTTTTAGTGAATAAAGATATTATGATTACAAGACACTTTTCTTCCTTCATTATTCAAAACATTTTTGTTTTAGAATAAACCATTAACTAAGGAAATAGATATTTATCTTTATCAGTAAAAGTGTGTAGTAATGTTTTGTTTTAATTCTCTTATAAGAAACTTTGTTTAATGTTATTTTCAGTAAATACAGTTCATCCTATATCAAAGGAGATAGTGTGCAATACAAATTTTTAATGGTTGAAGGCATTACAATCATTAGATCGTTGTAGAGAAAACATTGAGAAGTTGAAAATTTTAAATCCAATAATATAAATTTCCACAAAGTGGCAATGATATGCTAGTGCCAAAATGAAAGTCCGACAATTCACAAAATGATAGAATCCTTAGAATTTTGATCGTATTTTTCTCAAAACCTTATTTTTGTTACATAGCACCTTCATCCACTAAGCCCTTCAATTGTAAATAAATAAATGTAGCTAGTTTTACATACAGCCTATATCTATCTTTCATGAAATGTTAATTTCAATTTTAAATTTCCATAGTATGTGTAGGCCTATATTCACCAACGCGGACAATATTTTTAGTTAGACTAATATAGTCACTTGAGTCATTCATTGAGTTTGCCCTTGTTTCCAACGAGGGGTAAAGGGGGAACAGCATCAGTGCGCATGCGCGACTGCTTTAATTTCACTACAACAAACCCAACAACTTATACTTTACCCAGAGCACATACAGTATATTATGGAACCTTTTGTAGGTTAACACTTTGCGTCCTAAGCACGTAATTTTACGCAACGGTGATACGTTTACAGCTTGCGGATCACGTAATTTTACGGAATTTGTATTAACACAATTATACCGGGTGATTTTTTAGTCCTGTTACCCAATTGTTAATGTCTCTGGTGATATTTTTCTAAAAAAAATAAATTTTGTTTTGTGACACTAAGTTGGTAGCCCTACTCAACCAGTATGGATATGGCAGTGTGAGTTGATTCTCCTTGAGCTGTGTAAAATTTTGTGCCATTTCCGGTCGTGCTACCAACAGAATGTCTTTTATCCTAAAATAATCTCTTGTTTAAATCTGGAGGCTGAAGCTCTACAACTAATCGTATGTGATACGGATACAATTTCAATTTTTTAGCAGCTTTCTGAGCACTCGAACATGACAAATCAACATGCGAGGAAAGTTTTTGTAAACTTTTCCATGGAGAATTGAGCAATCTTGTTTTCACATTCTCTTAACGTCATCTGTCAAGAGAGTTGGTCGACCACTACGTTTTCTGCTGCAAACAATACCTGCCTCTAAAAATCAGTTAGTTAGCCTAGAAATTGACTAGAATAGAGTGGAGGAACACCAAAAAATTTAATTTGAAATGATTCTTTTACACTCGCATTAGATTTTGTAGCAAAATATTGTTCAAGAATGAAAACCCGTTGTTCTAGGGTAGAAGACATTCTGTTCGTAACACAACTGGAAACAGCACAAAATTTTACGCAACTCAAGGAGAATCAACTCAAACTGTCGTATCTATACCGGTTGAGTAGGGCTACCAACTTTGTGTCACAAAACAAAATATCCCTTTCTTAGAAAAAAATGACCAGACATTAACAATTGGGTAACAGGACTAAAAAATCACCCGGTACTATGTAATAGCACATTCTTATACGGAATTCAATCATTTATTCTGAATTTACGTACATTTTAGTACAGAAGTAATCCATTAAAGCGCTAGTACGTTAATGTTTTATTTACTTATAATGAAACAGCTGTTGGAACAGTAAACAGTGAGATTATACACATGAGTTGTTGTTTTTCACAAAAGAAATTTCTGTATTTAGTTTGTTTTTATAAAATTGAATAGCACAGTTTTGTTTATAAAGTATCATAAAAGTGTATAATAGTTTTTGTGCATAAAATTGTATAATAGTTCAAATAAATTGTTTAAACCACATGCGAAATGCAGTGAAAAAATTCTTGTTTCTTTTAAAAAATGTGCTATAAAAAAGTAATAGTTTTATTATTTTGTCAACGCCACCCCTTCTTACGTGTTGCCGGCTTCAATAGTTCTTCCGGCCTTTGACGGCATAGCGACAAAGCTTTCGGCTCCCCACCGCAAAGCCCTTTGTCATCAAGGCCAAGCCAGTCGCCGCTCTCTACAACAGCGCTCTCTCTCATCAGCTATATTAAGAGCGCTGCACTGAGCCGGCTTACTCAATTCCAATCAAGACACCGACAGCTTCACATCAAGACAGAAGAAGAAGAGCCCAGCCGAGACCAGACGCACCATCCCTGATCTACGCTACCGGTGGCGGACGCTACATTCTTGCACCGGTCAGCCTTCACCGGCCTGGAGAGAGCCGCCTCAGACGCGCTATCGGCGGACGGCCTACGCCGACCCGACACTGCAGGGCTCTGGGGGCTACCACTGCCACGCTGCAGTGGGGACCCAACTGCCGCTGAGGGAAGGCTAGGCCTGAACCCGGTAGCCGAGCCGTCACTCTTCGGGCTCCGCTTCCACCACGCCGGCTCGTCGCTTCCGATCCAGACAACGACAAGACGTCCACCACCGCACACGGCTGCCAGACTCCAGCGACGACTAATCGACGACCCCGCAAGAGAGAAGATGATGCTTCCGCTCGCCGTCCCATCACCGTAAGCCGACGACCGGACCGTCATCGCCCGCTGACGCGAGCGATGCCCACAGCGGTCCCTCGATCGAGCCTTACGCCCACCGGACCCGACGAAGCAGCCATCGACGCACTACTGCGAGGGTAGAAGATGATGTCTCCGCTGGACGACGACACGCCGTGTCGCCCAGCCTCCGACCGCCACGACGACTACGACAGACGACCACCGCTTAAACGGCCCTTTTCAGGGCTACCAAATTAATAAGGTTGCCACATAATGTCGCCATCCCATCCGGTGACAATTTTATTAGTAAAATTTCACAACTTATAATACACCATCCAAAAGTGGAAGATTTGATGTTTCCAGCCATCTTAATACTCCTTATTATGTTATTTTTACAATATTTCAAATATAGACAAAAATGTCCACCATTCTATCAACGTCCACGTTTTTTTATCCCTAGCACTCAAAGTGTTGTTAACTGTACCGATATAACTGTTTGTTACCTGAACAGAAAAGTTAATTTCTCGCAAACGAGAGCAGACTATTCACAATGCTGAACGAAATCTAATACGCAGTGTAATAAAATGCTGTGAAGTTGAAGCTAAACAAAATGCCAGTTTTATCTGCCCCGACCGTTATTCTCTTACCACAAAAAAACGCAACCGTAAATAAACTTGCTGACAACACAAAACAGTACATCATAAATTATGTGATTTCATAATTTTTGATTTTTCAATTTCATGCAAAAGCAACTAACTTAGAAAACAGCTTTTTACTAGATTATGTCATACAAAATTACAATTTATATTAATATGTAAATAAAGTATTTAAGATGGTTAAACTCACAAAAACCTTCATTTTTGTTATACAGTCGTAGCCCACTGTACGAACCACTAGCTATACCGATTTGGTCGTAACATTTTTTTTTGCCTTGCATTACAAACTTTGCTTCACAGTACAAACAATGTTACATAAATTGAAATACAAAGTATGTCCAGAAAGTAAGTTCCGTTTCTATTTATATCCGCTGCAGCACTGCGATCGCAGTTCCGCGCATGCCCAGCAGACGCTCTGTTTCAAGAAGAAGAAACCTGCGCCATTTTGAGATCGCTGTCAGCCGCCTACGCTTTGTTGTGCTTGTTTACAATGTCGGTGTTGATTGAAAATCCCGCCGCTTGTGAAATCAGATCTGTGATTCGTTTTCTGAATGCTAAAAAAGTGAAACCAATCAAAATTTATCGGCAAATTTGCAAAGTTTACGGAAAAAATGCGATAAGTGATTCAATGGTGAGAAGATGGGTCCGACAGTTCAATGAAGGAAGTAGTGAAGTGCACGATGAAGAACAAAGTGGGCGTCCATCTTTGTGCACAGAAGAGCTGGTTCACGCGGTTGATGAGAAGATCAGGGAAAACCGTAAGTTTACAATTAGAGCTCTCGTTATTGAATTTCCACAAATATCAAAATCACTAATTCATGAAATTGTAACTGAAAAACTGAAATTTCGTTAACCGTTTCCAACTGGTTGAAGACACAGGCGGCAACCTTCTATGAAGAAGGCATAGAAAAACTTGTACCACGCTATGACAAATGCCTGCAAAAATTCGGCAGTTATGTGGAAAAGTAGTTTAAGAGTTGTACATTTTTATGCAATAAATGTTTTTTCTGTATCTGTACACAATGTTTTTTTATTACCAAACGGAACATACTTTCTGGACATACCTCGTATAAAAGTATATAAAATAAATATATAAAAATAAAAATAATGTTACATAAAATGTATTTCGTTTTCCTAGAAAAACGATCAAATTAAAAATTTGCTGTACTAGAACGTCATTAATAATGCTCTAAATTCAGAATGTCGTAATGTGTGAACATACGTACGCTACTTTACAAAAATCGTTTCTTTATCTGTAGCACATCCAGCCACTCTCCTTACATTATGTCACTTTTATTTCCACTTGTTTCACACTCTTTCTTAGAAATCGATTGACATTCAACCGTCTGTCTTGCTATCAGTTTCAATCCTGCTTTACACCTGTCAACAACCATGTTGGCATCGTAGTTTCAAACACCTGGTTATTTATGTTTCATATTCAATTTCAATTTAGTGTTTCGTGTTTGTTTGTTTGCTAGGTACTGTACTTAAGGGGGTAGTCAACTCAACAAGATGATTTTTAAAAATTTTAATTGTTTTTTCCATTTATTTGAAGTTTAAAATTTTCTGAATCACAGCATGCGTTTACTTTGTTTGTACGTTGACAAAAAGTTATAAAAACATTTATTTAAAATAAAGCTCACTAGCAAGGCGAGTGAAATTATTCCTTCAACTTTAAGTTTTCCGGAAATGTGTTTTTGCATGATTGTACATTCTTGGGAATTAAATATTTTGGTTTGTATTGAAGGTTTTTGAAAGATGTTTTTTTTCAAATGTTCATAATTTCTTGCTCAATTATCTGTAGAATGATTATTACAAAAACCGTTATAGGGATTTAGTTAAAAAATAATTTGTGAATACATAAAATAAATGTTTTTGAAAATATAGTTTTTCTTCAATAAAATTGTTGTAAGACCAAAATACATACAAGCGCATACAACAGATAATAGAGAGCAATTTTCTGTATTTTGTAGCATAAGAATCATGTTGATATCTTTCTTGGTTCCTGAGATATTTGATTCCCTCGTAAAAGCCCGCTTTTCCAACCTCACCCTTATATTAGGGGCTGTAGTTGTTTATTCTTTGGCTTGGTTCAAATGGTAGATCATTACTAGTAAATTACTCTTTCATTTATAATAAATAATGATAAATTATAGCCAGAAGTTTTGATTTTCATTTTCTCGGTTGACTACCTCCTTAACAATTTACAATTTTAATTTTGTGAATGTCTTCAAAAGGTATGTTCCAAGTCAGCAGCAAAGAAAAGGAAACCAAAGGAGAGTAGAGATTAAAAAAAAAATTGTTGCTAAATTCGAATATGAAGTATCGCAGGTGGATTTGGCATCAACGTATGAATTGAACAAGTCTACTACTGTTGGCACAATCATCAAGTACAAAGAGAAAGCATTAACGCAATTGCTGTTGCAAAACGTGTAACCACAAATGTAATCCATGATTACGTAACGGGGGTGCACCCCCCCCCCCCACTGCTATACAAACTCCATTTCAGAATGGATTAAGTTCGTATAATGAGATATGACTGTATACATTGTATAATTACCACCGACTTCGGACTCTAAATGCCAATAACAAAATTTCAATTTTTATTTTTTGTAAGCGGAGGTGAAAAATTTATTTAAAGAATTTCTGAATACTAAAAAAAATGTCTCCATATTATATTGAAATACACAGTCAGTCGTTAAGGTAAATTGCATCGTAATAATATAGTATAATATTTGTTTGTCTTTTGTCAAAATTCGTTTGCATTATTAATTAATTATTACCTAAATTATAATTACAATAAAATGTACAAACAACAGTCGTAGCGTTCCTTAAATCACCGCCTCTTCAAACCTGTAAAACAATCAAATAACAACAACAATTAATTACAATTCTGTCATGAAAAGCAGCAGCAAGTTAATGTGTACATGTACGTGTACTTGAGGCCTCTCGTCGTAACATTGAATTTGAATTGTTAAAAACCCCCCCGCTGCTGCTATTCATATTACCCATGCTAGAATTACCCCATACTAAAATACCATAATGGATATGAGACAGAATGAGGCGGCCATGATAAGCTGCCATTAGTAAAGTTGTTACCAACAAGTGTATACATACCGGTGTCAAAGTTGCATTGCAAGCGCGGCGGCAGAAATGTTGTCACCACCACCAGCGGTTTGCATGGAATGAGTGCAGACGAGCACAGGTGCGACACATAATTGTATCGACCCATCGTTTTCAGTCCAACACGAGACAGGATTCGTTGGCTCTATGATGACTCGCGCGCTATTATGCCTCACCGACACTGAGAAGCTGTTGTCCATTATTAATGCGGCTTTATCCAGATTCACCTACAGACAGACACGACCACAAAAATAAATCCTTGTAATGCATCCTCCAGCTTAACCGTTTCACTGCAAACTTAAAAAACCGTGGCTTAAACTGGTACGCCGAGTTTTTTTTAAAATATATTTTTGGATACATATTCAGTTTTTAAACATTTCAATTTTTACTAGTTTTATCGATTAAAATTTATATTAGATTTATTCCACTATTTGTTATTTTTATTTTATTAAACATCCTATGTAGGATTCTTAAACAGCCGTATTATTTAAAATTGAAATATATATTTTTCTAACCACCAATGGTAAGTGTTTTATGTTACCGTATTCTGGTGGTTAGAAAAATATATATTTCAATATATATTCCACTATTTGTATCACTAAAATCATTAACAATATAAATAAATTTATTGGAAGCCTACCGGTAGCTTTCCGAAGTAGGTCTAACTGTTTTATGTCATTTAGGTGGAGGTTTAATTACACTAGATTGTTCTTCCATGTCGTAATCACTATTACTATCACTATCCGCTAAATCACAATCGGAGAGAAATAAAAAAAAAATCAATATCATTATCGACGCCATTTCGTGTTTACAAACAAAACAGGCCGTGCAGAAATGAAAATATCTCTTTATTACTCACTTGATTTCATCGACAAAGAAGAAAAAAAATCAAAAGTAAATGCGTAAATACAGTTGGTAACACTTACTGGAGGCAATTCAAACACTTTCAATGCCAATCGTGTTTGGCAATACGATTTAAAACTTTGAAACAAGTTAACTCGTGTTTGGCATGTAAGCATGGTAAGCCCACAACGTGTATACTCGTGTTTGCCAGTGAAAGGGTTAATATTAATTCTATTTCACGCAATAAACAATAAATAAATTCACTGACCTTTTTAAGCTGGTTTGATTTTTGCTATTTGTTAGTTAGACGTGTTTCGGTGGGTCCACCACCATCACAGTACACAATACCATTTGAAACTGAATTTCTTTTAAAATCATCTGTAGACCAATCCCACTGACTGGCCAACAGCTTCGGGTGGAGGAGCTAGTAAGTGATAGGGCACTCTATTGTCCTAGGATTGATAAATCGGTCCTGAAGGCGGAGGAACTGTTCGTATGGTCAACGGCGTTGGACTACAGAAGGCAACGGGAAACCACTGTAGTAAAGATCTCACAGATATCCCTAGTATAATCATCATGGCAACGAAAGTAATCAAGGAGAAAATTACGATGGAGAAAAGACTCAGTAGCTTTGAAATGTGGTGTTACCGAAGAATGTGGAGAATATCCTGGACAGAGCACATAACAAATATGGAAGTGCTAAGAAGAATGAAGAAGGATAAGGAACTGCTCAACACCATAAAGAAAAGGAAAATGGGATATTTCGGTCACATTCTAAGGAACGAAAAGTATGAATTGATGCGGCTGGTCATACAAGGGAAAGTGGAGGGCAAAAGGGGATCGGGAAGACGACGCACATCCTGGTTGAAAAATTTACGACAATGGTGTGGAAAAACTTCAATAGAGCTTTTCAGGACAGCAGCAGATAGAGTAAAGTGGGCCATGATGATCGCCAATGTCCTTAGGGATAGGGCACCTTAAGAAGAAGAAGACGATGTTACATCTTCTGCACTGGTTTTCTAATCTATCCGTTTTCATATTCATTACAGATAGCAGCAGCAGCAGTCAATATCACTTCACTTCATCATTCCTAAATTTGATTCGTTCATTTCAAATGTTTATACGAGGGTCACTATTTATATTTTGAGCCTAAGAATAAATACAAACTATTTTTTGTTGAAAGTGGCTTTATTGCTTTTAAAAATATTCCCGTTTAAGGTTTATAACTTTTGCATGCGTTGGAACCAGTTCTCATAGCATCTTTTCCAGTCTGCGTCGGGTACCTCCAAAACATGGTTTTTGAATGTTTCAACAGCTTCTTCTGCCGACAAAAATCGTTGTCCTCGCAATTTATCCTTGATAGTTGGGAACAAAAAGAAATCATTGGGTGCCAAATCTGGATTGTAAGGCGGATGACCCATCAATTCGATCTTTTAAGTGTTGAAAAAGCTGGTTGTTTCACGAGATGTGTGGGAGCTTGCATTGTCTTGATGGAGGATGATCCGACAAATTTTGTTTGTTTATCTGATTTCATCAAAGACTAATGGCAAACAAATGGTTGTATACCATTCAGAATTTACTGTTTTACGCTCCTCCAAAGATGCTGTTGCCACATGATCAGTTTTCCTGAAAAAAATAGGCGACCATTTGTTTTGAAGTGCTCCGAGCACGAACAAATTTTATTGGGTTCGGTTTGTCTTGAAACACCCATACCGCTGACTGTTGTTTTCGTTCTGGCTCATACGCATATATCCACGATTCGTCACCTGTTACAATTTTATATACCTCTTTGGAAGCACCAACATTGAATTTTTTAATCATTTTTTGCACCAATTGACATGGGCATCTTTTTGGGCTTTTTGTCAAATTGTGTGGGATCCAACGACAACACACCTTTTTCACAGCTAAATATTCGTGCAATATTTTATGTATGCTAGTGGGACTAATGCCTAAAGATGTCTCAATCTCACAATATGTCACATGACAATCTTGGATGATCATATTTTGCACAGCGTCAATGTTTTCAGGAACAACAACCGACTTTGGACGACCTTCACGAAATTCATCATTGAGAGAACAATGACCACGATTGAACTCGTTATACCAGCGTTTCACAGTGGCAAAGGATGGGGCTTCATCACCAAGAGTGGAATTAAGTTGATCAGTGCACTGTTGTCTAGTTAATCCACGTCGGAAATCGTAATAAATCATTGCACGAAAGTTTTCACGACTCGATTCCATTTTTTGACTGACACAATCTTTTTAAATGGCTGTAAACGACACAAACAGTGCTTTGTTTACAATATATCTGGTGTAAGTTATTGTTAAAAATGTCAAACTTTCAAATAAAAACATCAGCTGATACCCTACAACAATCAGTGCCGCCAACGCTCAAAATATAAATAGTGACACTCGTAAGTATGGAACATCTCATACTTATCTATCTTATTTTTATTTCCTTTATTGAACTGTTCTATTACACTGAAATGTTTGTCTACTTTACCGAATTTATGTTTTTCCTCCTTTATATGTTTGATATGATGTAGTAACAACACTTGAGCGCTTTTTCATTTTCATTGTACCTCACTTGAAAATTACGACTAGTCATACCAATGTGAAATTTGTTACATTACAATCCTCATTACCACAATCTATTTTATATACACCCTTTTTATTTCTATTTCATATAATGAATTAACATGATAATTTCACCAACCTTCTTTTTAAACTGCGTCACCTTTATTTTTATTCTTACTTACACGTGTTTCGGTGGATCCACCATCACCAGAGTAAATAAAATAATTGAAACTAAACAAATTGGTTATCTCACTTATTTAAAATTTACAGAAGATGATACATCTTCAGTCACTTGTATAAAACTGATTTAAAATTAATTTATTTCAATTTATCCCTTCTAATATTTACTGTAGATAGCAGCAGCAGTCAATATCACTTCATCATTCCTAAATTTGACCTGTTCATTCAAAATGTCCTACTTTTGCTCTTTTAAATACCGTATTATTCCGAAAACAAGCCGCATCTGAATTTAAGCTGCATCGGAAAAATTACGATCAAAACTAGGAAATAAATTTCAAGTACAGTACTTGTATGTTTTTGAAAGTATTTTTTTTTAAGAAGAAAATACCGTACAAACAAATACACTTACTACTTAATTAGCATTTAGAAGTTTTTGTTTATTTTTTGTTCAATGCCGAACATAAGGATTTATCTACATTATTTGTGTTTTCTTTCGGCTTCTTTGGTGGATGTATTTTCCGCGTTTTTACCCAAAAAGTAGCGCAGGACTTGCGATACCAATAATTTGAAATTGGTATCGCAAGTCCTGCGCTACTTTTTGGGTACTTGTATAGACAAAGTCCCTTCTTATCCTATAACATCGCTCATGGCGATGTATAAAATACAACAAAAAACAAATGATCGGATAAAAACAAACTGAAATAAGAAAACTGCTACCAAACTTTATACTGTAACACCAAAAACTGATCAAAATGACTGTACATGCACTACGTAAGGAGTGCGTCTCTCTCTCTTTCTCCCTCCCTCTTCCTCACCCCTCCACCTCTCACCCTCCCTAACTCTCTCATGCTCACTCCCCCCTCTCTCTCTATTCATACCTACTTATGCTTAATAAGAAACGATTATTATTATTAAAGCGGGAATGCAAGCCGCAGGTCAAATTATGGAACCGATTTTTAGGAAAAACACTGCGGCTTGTATTCGGAACAATACGGTATTTATAAATATGGAACATCTCATAATTTTCAATTTCATTTTTATTTTCTATATTACATTGTTCTATTATATTAAAATGTTCATCTATTTTACCAAATTTATGTTTTTCTTCTTTTATATGATTGGTATAGTTAGATATAATGTAGTGACATTTCAGTGCTTTTTTATGTTCATTATACCTCACTTGAAAATTACGACTAGTCATACCAATGTAAAAATTTTTTACCCTTTTTATTGTTCAGTGTTTCATTTTCATTGACATCATTGTTAAATATATTTGTGGATAGTGGTTTCTTATGGTTACATCTTTCTGCTATTTTATAAAATTTGTTTTCATTTTATAATAACCTATTTGTAACTGTTTATTGTACGTTTATTATGTGGATATCCACATATTATTATGTGGTATGTTTATTTAGTATGTGTATATGTAAGTGTTTTATTATATTTAATGTTATGAATATGGTTTTGCGTTTGTTAGATTATCTATATAGTCCATCCAGCCTCTCTAAGTTTGCTCCTAATGTAAACAAACAATGACGTCACTGAACATGCGCATTATATCAAAATGTGTGCACGCTCATTAAAAAGTAACAACTAAATACTTTCAAAAGTATTTACAATACAAAATACTTTTAAAAGTATTTTTATAAACGAAATTGTTACCCCTACATCATAATATCATGACTGATGTTTTTAATACTTATTACTTTCTCTTGCCAGCTATATGAATATATAGGCAAGAGAAAGTATTGTTTTCATGTCCATTTTAAGAAATTGAGTTTTCACCGGATCTATACGTTTTCAGACCCCCTGAACCCACACAAACATGTTTTTAGCGATTGGTCTGTGTGTGTGTGTGTGAACAGAATATCTCAAGAACGGAACATCGTACGAACTTGAAACTTAAGTTACATACCACTACCGGACCCGACACGAACATTTTCATCAAAATCGGTCTACCGGAAGTAGTAGTTTATTCGTATAATTTTTCACTTTTATGCAATTTTCTCAAAAACTGGTCCTACGATTTTTTTTAAAATCGCCTGGTTTACTATATTTTTTATGCTCTATAAGACAGGGTAGGCGCCATGTTTGCTGAAATTCTGCGTGAAGCTGTTTTTACGTAAAAACATTTTCTTTTTAAGATTGCGGCTTTAATATGCATTTTAGCGTAAAACGTTATATAATAAAAGTTGTAGAAAATGTAAAATTCTACAACTTTTATTTCGAACATTTTTTTGTATAACGCTTAGTTTAGCGGTAATTAGCAATTTTCTGTTTTTTTCTCACGAAAACGTGAGAAAAATCTATTTTTTTAAGATTTCGGCCTTAGAATGCATTTTACGACAAAAGTGTATATAATAAAATTTATAGGAAATTAGGAGATCTACAACTTTCATTTAAGCATTTTTTTGTACAGTGCCTAGTTTAGCGTGAATGAGCGATTTTCCGTATTTTTAAGCCAAACTGAGGTCGATTTTAATTTTGTGTATTTCACTAATGTTTTTTGAGGTTAGTTTTTTGTTCATTTCTAATGTTATGTTTATTGTTAGTTATTTGCATTGGCAAGAGAAAGTTGTGTGAGTGTTTCACACCAGATTTTAATTTAAAAAATAGTAAACTTAATAGGAATACGACATTCGTAAAGTGGTGGACTCTAGCGTGCACCCTGTAGTAGGTGGCTTTGGTTTGTTGACAGAAGGAGGAGCTAGCTAACAACGGCTGAACTATAAGTGTTTTATTATATTTAATGATATGAATATGGTTTTTCGTTTGTTAGATTATCTATAGTAAGGGTGGATGACTCAAGTACTATTCTAATATAGTACGTTTGTTTTAGGAAGAAGCTTGTAAGGGGAGGGAGGGCGAGTAGGTAGAGTAGGGATAGTTTCAATGGGGCAACTGTTGTCTCCTTCTCACTTAATCATCATTCCCTCTCTTTCTAACTGTTTACTACTCTGTTACAACTAGGAGGTGCTTCCCCCACCACTAAACAGAACAGCTCAGCGGCACACAGCGTTGGACGGAAAGCTTCTAGCTAGAACAAATGACCTGTAGATTACTACTACTGAACATCTAACATCTTCTGCACATTTTAAAAAAAATTTAATTACAAATGATACGTGTACTCTGATGATGGTGAATCCACCGAAACACGTCTAACTAACTTATAAAAGCAAAAATCAACGCAACTTAAAAAGGTTAGTGAAATTTGTTGTATAAATTTATTATATGAAAAAGAAAATGGATACAGATAAATGATTTTATTTAAGAAAACCTGAAATTCCCGTTATTATTCGATCAAACCTTGTATGTATGCAATGCCAAACGTTACGTATTTAGGAAGCTCTAAAGAATTCCAAAGAAAGAATTTTTGAAACGGTTTCTGAAATCACCTTGTACAAATCAGCTGTTTTTTTTTTTTTGTAATCCCTAGTTTGTGTACGTTGCAATCTGTTCAATTGAGAACAATAAGCAACCCCATGACCCAATGAGGTGAGGATGATGTGTATGACGTGTAAATTAGGTGTAGTCTTGTACAGACTCAGGTCGACCATTCCTGAACGAGTATGGTTAATTGAACACCAACCATCAAAGTACACCGGTAACCACTGTCTAGCATTTAAATCCGTATAAAAGTAACTACCTTTTACTAGGATTTGAACCAGGAACCTTCGTCTCCGAAAATCAGCTGTTACAACAGCTGATTTTGGCGACGACTTTACCTCTAGACCAACCCGGTGGGTTTACATTACTTCTTAATAATGTTGTTTAGGTCAACAGCCGAAAGGCTGGTTTGAACCTCTAGAGGTTTTACTAAGTAAAAACGAGAAGTTGGTGGTTTACCATTGCCTTCCTCACTGAGTTGAAAGAGTATGCTTATCAGCATGCCAGGCCCTCCGAAAAGCACTCACTTTCCACCCTGCAAATGACACCTTCACTTCATTCACCACAGGGTCTGGCTGCATAGTGAAATTCATTACTCTCAGAGGAGATAACTCTGACTAGTGTCACAGTACACCTCTACCTCTTCTGTTCTCAAATAGTTCAGTCATATAAGTGGCTGACTATGTGATAAGAAACAGAACTATTTTTTTTAGCCCTGGACCAAACAGATAGAGTGCAATTAAAATAACACTCCACCTTCCCGTTTTGGGCATTCTTAATAATATAAATAATATGAAAACAAGGAAACGGACCTTATCAGAGGCGCAGACATGTCTATGGGCGGTTAGAGACGCTTTAGCTGCCGCCACGTCTGATCGCAGCCATTGCGATGGTTCAACTGTTAATATCGCTTGATATGCCAATGTATGTACGTGAAGACGAGTCAGTTCTCTTGTTCTTGAATTCGCTCTGCCGGATTCCTTCACCAACCTGTTTCACAAACAAGCAATATATAAAACAAAAGATTGAAATACAGTCCAACCCCGCTAATCCGAATTAATTGGGACCGAACCCCGTTCGGATCGGCAGAAAGTTCGGATTATCCGGGTTTTTCCTAGGTACATTTATAAAATGTACCTATTACATGTTATATTAGGCATAATGCTGGAAACATTAATAGACTACTGAACTTGTAACCAAATACTGATAAAGGTAAAAAAAAAAAATTAAATAAACTTCTCTGGCCATTTAAAACAGAAAAACAAAAATGTTTAAAACACTACCTACAGTAATTACGAACTACAGAACTGCCCCTCTGCCCGCTTGTTCGTTTGCAAGCGTGAAGGTCATTGACAGTCGCCGGTGTGCCCTATTATGTTATTTATACCTCAACAGTCACTTTCTTTCCCTATGACTTCACGAAATTATCAGAAAATACAGATGAAAAACACGAAGTTATTGATCTTATGAAACAAATCCCAGGCTGTGAAGAAACTGATGACACTGATGTTCCAGTGTGGTTGTCGGCAGATAAAGATTAAATTATAACTGATGAGGAAATTGTTTCAATAATTAATCATGATTCAGACGAATATGTGGAAGATGAACCAGATGGATCCCCGGCGATTTCACACATGGAAGAAGCAAAGCGATGGAGAAATCACTGCAGTACATAGAGCAGCATCCTAACGCTACACCTGCAGACGGTGGTTAAATACAGCGACGTCTGCTAGGTTCTCATCACTCCGCCAACAAAAGACAACTGACTGACTTTGTGAAAAGTGATCAATAATGCGTTCATTAGTAAACTATCCATATGTACAGTACTGAATTTATACTACTATTTTGTTTCCGTAAGTAACATTTTTTTATTTTAATATAATATTTTTTTAAATTTTTTTGGGGTCAAAACGGGTTCTGATTAAGCGGGTTTTCGGATTAGCGGGGTTCCACTGTATATATTTTTCTAACCACCGGAATACGGTAACATAAAACGCTTACCAATGTTTATAGCGCCTTCGTGTATCTTGTACACATCTTCAGTAAATTAAAATTTATATAGTCAAAATTTAAATTTCCTGCATTAGCAGGGAAAAATTAATGAACACACAGATTGAACACGACAATCAACTGATTAAGTTGGCAAGACTGTTTTAAATATAAGAATCGATTATTCCTTATCTACCATGGTAGGAGCAGGAAGTTTTAAATTTTGACTCTATATAAATTTTAATTTACTGAAGATGTGTACAAACGAAAGCGCTATAAACATTGGTAAGTGTTTTATGTTACCGTATTCCGGTGGTTAGAAAAATATATATTTCAATTTTAAATAATACGGCTGTTTAAAAATCCTACATAGGATGTTTAATAAAATAAAAACAAAAGATATATATATACTGAAGTCACGAGATTGCCTTTTGCGTATGTATGGGCTATGAGGAAGGGAAGTGAAATATTTGCAGTGCTGCCAACCTCAACAGTGACACACTACTCGTACATTTTACCACCGTGCAGTTTCTAGATACATTTTGTAAGTTGTGGTTTATTCAGAGAAAATATTTTCTTCATAAACCTTATAAGAAGTAAATATGACCTGTTATATTGCCTATAGCTCAATTACATGACTAGAAATGTTTGATTTACTCTAATTACGAATGAATCGTCTTCTTTACTATTGCTGTCATCGGCGTTTTCATAATCAGTCTCTCTAGTATTTACCTAACCGTTTTCTTTTTTTACCAGGTGTCAAAAAAACTCTTAAAGAATAGCTTCTTCATGTCTTTAATTTCCTTCTTTATTTTTCGAATTGTGGAAAGAGAAACATCACAGTAGTTAGCCGCTCGCTCATGGCCTTTGTTAAAAGGCACGGATAGCCATTTTTGTTTAGCTTCAAATTCACAACATTTTATTACATTCAGTTCAGCACTGTCAATAGTTTGACCACAATTTTGAGAAACCGATATTTGTGTTTACGGTAAACAAACGGTTATATTCGTACAGTTAACCTACGAAAGGTTCCACGATATACCGTATATGCTCCGAGTATAGTTATTATGTTTGTTGTACTAAAATTAGAGCAGTTGCGCATGTGCACTGATGCTTGCCCCCCTTTACCCCTCATTGCAAACAAGGGGGCAAACTCAATGGGTGACTCAAGTGACTATAACACCGGCCAAACAGCACAGCTTTATTGTTTACCGATCACACGTTAGTAATCAACAAAAAATGCTGCCACCGGCTTGTTGTAGCACTATCGGTAGAGTCATCATAGGTCCAGCCGGAACGGCGTCATTCAAAAAGGAAAATAAATGGATGGGGAAGCCTTCGCTGCTACCTCAAGAGGAGCAGCCGCTGGCAAGCAAAAGGGAGGTCATCTGTGCCGTTGCCTACAGTTCAGCCGTTCTTAGTTTGCTCCTTCTGTCAACAAACAAAAGCCACCTACTACAGGGTGCACGCTAGAGTCCACGACTTTACAGATGTCGTATTCCTATTAAGTTAACTATTTTTTAAATTATAAGTACTTAAAGTACTAAAAACATCAGTCATTATGTGATGTAGGCCTAACAATTTCATTTAGAAAAATACTTTTAAAAGTATAGGGTGATTCAAAAAGAGCGCCGGTTTTTAAACGGCTGGTAAATTTTTGTTTATCGGTTGGCAACATTGTTAGACCTCATTTCTATTTCGGAGAACATTCCGATTGACGATTCAGTTGTAGTTTCTCTTGTTCGCAGTGTAGTACTCTCGCAGTCTGTGTCTAACCATGGAGAAGTTTACTATTGCGCAACGAGTGTTAATCGTCAAAACATTTTACCAGAGTGAAGAGAGTTATACGGCTACTGTCAGGCGACTTCGCGGTACTCTAGGACGTAATGAAGCACCGAATGAATCAACAGTTCGCAGGCTCATGAAAAAGTTTTTTGAGACGGGTTCAAAAGTCGACCTTAAAAGTTCTGGACGTCGTCGTTCTGGCCGAACTGAGCAGAACGTTGCGTTGGTTCGTGACAGTGTGGCTGTTAGCCCAGCAAAATCAATACGTCGCCGTTCTCAACAATTGGGTTTAAGATGTTCTTCTGTACGGAGAATTCTTCGGTACGATCTCCAATATCACCCATATAAAATTCAGTTGACGCAACATTTGAAAGTGGCAGACCACCAGAAGAGACGACAGTTTGTTGACTGGGTATTGAAAAAACGGCAGGATGATGACACCTTCGCAAACAAAATTGACGCCTTGTGACTTTCATCTTTGGGGTCATCTGAAGTCATTGGTGTATGCCAATAAACCCCGAAACATCAATGACTTGAAGGAGGAAATTCGACGGGTTATCGGGCAAATGGAAGTCGAAACTTGTCGTGCAGTAATATCCAATTTCATGGACAGAGTTGATGCATGCCAGCGCAGTAGAGGAGGACACATGCATGACGTCATTTTCATACATGAAATCGGAAGGTAAGATGAACTTGTTGATGTATTTATTTTCAGTTTTTCAATAAAATAAATCTCTTAATTTGATATATCAAAACCGGCGCTCTTTTTGAATCACCCTATATTTTGTATTGTAAATACTTTTGAAAGTATTTTGTTGTTACTTTTTAATGAGCGTGTACAACACATTTTGATAAAATGCGCATGCTCAGTGACGTCATTATTTGTTTACATTATGAGCAAACTAACAGAGACTAGAGTTTGAACGAATAGGAGCAGTCGCCGATGCAGCGATCACCTTTTACCACTGCCGCCTACTGGAGGAGCAGTCGCCAGTGAAGAGAAGGGTAGTGTGTGGAGCAAGAAAAACTCAACGTTTTCGACCTTCTCTGGAGATGGAATTGATAGATACAGTCTTCTGATCACCTTCTCAACTATCGGTTTCATCGGGTCCTCCTCAGGTATATCTTACCACTGGCACACGCACTGTGAGAGGTTTGACCGCTTCACCAACAGCGGTCGACATTTACAACGTCGGTGTTGATTGAAAATCCCACCGCTTGTGAAATCAGATCTGTGATTCGTTTTCTGAATGCTAAAAAAGTGAAACCAATCAAAATTTATCAGCAAATTTGCGAAGTTTATGGACAAAATGCGATAAGTGATTCAATGGTGAAAAGATGGGTCTGACAGTTCAATGAAGGACGTAGTGAAGTGCACGATGAAGAACGAAGTGGGCGTCCATCTTTGTGTACAGAAGAACTGGTTGATGAGAAGATCAGGGTTTTTTCCTCATGAAAATGTGTGAAAAATCGATTTTTTTAAGATTTCGGCCTTAGTATGCACTTTACGACAAAAGTGTATATAATAAAATTTATAGAAAATAAAAAGATCTACAACTTTTATTTAAAGAATTTTTCTCTACAGAGCCTAGTTTACTGTAAAAGAGTGATTTTCCGTATTTTTAAGCCAAACTGAGGTTGATTTTCATTTTGCGTCTTTCACTCATGATTAAAATTAGGTTATGTTTATTAAGGTTAGTTATTTGTTTATTTCTAATGTGTTATTACTAATGTTAAGTTACATTGTTTAAATTATTTGCATTGGCAAGAGAAAGTTGTGTGAGTGTTTCACACCAGATTTTTAACACGTTTACTGCCAGTGACGCCGATCGGTATCATTGGCGTCTACCGGCGGGTGCCTCTGCAACCGATCGGTGTCGTGTATCATATGATGTTATGGCGCCTGTCTGTCGATTGGCATGCGGGCCTCGCTTTAGTTAGAATTGTGGCATTGTTTAGTGATGATTAAAGTGTAATACTGTGCAGTTGGTTTTTGAATGGCTCTTGTTTGTGATTTTTTCTGATTTTTTAATAATTTGTGAACTTGCTTTAGTGTTAGTTTTTTGTGATCATTTTAATGTTTAGTTATTCTTTGTTCTTTTTTCGTGTAATTCATTTTAATAAGTAGTTGTAAGGTAAAAGTTATTAAAAATAATTTTAAATATTAAAACAATAAAAATGAGTGGTAACCCGGGTCCTTCGAAAAGGAAACGTGACAATAATCAACCAGGACCATCTCGAGAAAAACGACGCTGTACTAAAAATAAAACGTTTTTCAGTACAGATTCAGAAATTGAGGATTGTCTAGACTGCGAAGACAGTGGCTCTGAATTCGAATTTTGCGATTTCGATTCTTCAGACAGTGATTGTTCAGATGCTGAGGAGCCAAGTTCTTTTGAAATATCCGACAGCATAAACGTAAACGTACAAAAGTTGCCTATGTCTGGAAATGCTACCACCGCTGCTAATACCAGTACAACCAAGTCCGATACATGGTCACATACAGAGACAATGAAAACTGGTATAAACTTCCTTGGCAACCAGGAATTACTTGCTGAACTTCCAGGTAATAGACCAATCGATTTTTTTAATCTCTTATTAGATAATGAATTTTTAGGAAATATTGTATCTGAAACTAATAAATATGCAGAAAATTTATTTTTGCAACCGGGTACAACAGAACACTCCCGGATTACAAAGTGGTGTGACCTAGAAATCGAAGAATTTCGTATTTTTCTTGGTCTTTTGTATCACACTGGGACGATTCAACTAAATCGTATTGCCGATTACTGGAAAACTGACAGGTTATTCAACATCCCAATTTTTAGAGAGCAGATGGCGAGGAACAGATTTTTACTGATCATGAGATGTCTGCATTTCACTTCAGAAGAAGAAACTGATGATCGCTTGTCAAAAATTAGGTCTGTAATTGATTATTTTAATGATAAAATTACTTCAATTTATTCGCCTGCTAGAGAGTTATCTTTGGATGAAAGTATGGTGCTATGGAGGGGAAGATTGATATTCAGGCAGTACATAAAAAATAAGCGACACAAATACGGAATAAAGTTATACATGCTTAGTGAATCGGATGGTTTTCTTCTCCGGTTTCATGTGTACGCTGGTGCAAATGATGTCACTCGAGGTCCAGGGCACACACAAAAAATAGTTTTATCATTACTAGAAGGAAAATTAAATAAAGGGCACGCTATTTTTATGGATAATTTTTACAATAGTTTTGAATTATCAAAAACGTTGTTGAGTGAAAACACCTACTGCACTGGTACACTAAACAAAAAGCGAGTTGGTAACCCTCAAAATTTAATCAATAAAAAATTGAAAAAAGATGAAAATTTGTCATTATTTAACGACAACATTCATATCGGGAAGTGGAAAGACAAGAGGGAAGTTTATTACATCACAAATGAATTCAAAAACACAATGGAACTTGTGAAAAATAAAAGAGGACAAGAAAAACTGAAGCCGAAAGCTATAATTGAGTACAACAAGCACATGTCAGGAATTGATCGGCAAGATCAAATGTTAGCGTACTACCCATTGGATCGTAAAACATTGCGGTGGTACAAAAAATTATTTATTCATGTTTTACAACTGATCATGATAAATTCTCATAAATTATACAACCGCTACAGTGGCGATCAAAAGATGCCACTGTACGATTTTCGGCTTTCTGTCATCAATTCTTTATTACCTCCTAAAACGAATCCACGATCGCTGCCTGTCAAAATTCATAAATTAAAAAAATTCACGGAATTAGTTAATGACGCAGGAAAAGGAAAGCGGTTGGCTCGAAAGAGATGCAGAGTGTGCTACAAGAAGGGGAAGAACAAGGCAACGCAATATTTTTGTGAAAAATGCGACGACAAACCAGGACTTTGTGTGGAGTGTTTTGATGAATATCACAAATAATTCAAAGTTATATTATTATGAACAATAATATTTTTTACTAGTGAATATCTGATTATTATTTAAAATATGTTTAGTCATAATTATTCTTAGAAAATAAATAATCAAATAAATCAAAATCAAAAATTAATGTATCAGAAATAATAATACTTTTTAAAAATAATAATAATACTCTTTAAAAATCATAAATAATTTGAAGAAATATACTATGAACAATAATAATTCAAGTTAGTATCTGCAATATGTTTAGCGTATAAAATTTCTTTGAAAAGAAAGTAATCATATCAAAAATCATAAATAATACTGTTTGAATATCATAAAAAAAAATTAAATTAATGTTATTATTAACAATAATATTTTTACAAGTTTAATGTCTGTTTATTATTGAAAATATGTTTAATTATAATTACTCTTTAAAAATAAATCGAATACATACGAAAAAAGACCGTGTAACCGATCGGTTCCATCGGCACCGACGAGCAGTTTTTCACTCTGGATGCTCTTGGAACCGATCGGTACCATGCTTGTTTTTTACCTTTTTTATGAATAAACTAACAAACTATTTACAAAATATCAATTTTTCATTTAAATTTGACCCTCAGAAAGGAAAATTTAGTTTTGGCTCTTGGATGAAAATTACGAAAAATGCGTAGCAGTGAACGTGTTAATACTATCTTTCAGATTACGTTAGTATAGGAGGATATTGTTTATGTTATTAAACGTAATCTGTGACCATAATATATATATATTGCGTGTGTGTGTATGCGATGTTGTTTACGTTGTGTGTTTGTATTGCACAAAAAAAAATCTGGTGTGAAACACCAGATTTTTTTTCTCCCTTTGGAGTCTCCAGGATGAAAAAAAAATATATATATAATCACAAAATCATGTTACATTAATAATTGTGTTACAGCTGTCGAAAATACTATAAAGCCATTTTCGCACTTACTGCCTTCTTTCTTAGTAGGGCAGTATAGTGCGACCTCGTTTCATCCGAGATGGGAAACATCGATCAAGTAGGTACACACAGATATAAATGGAGGGGGGGCAGCAAGTACCTGAGCAAGTTTCTCATTTGGTCCAAAACGGTAGCGACACGAGGATTGGAATCGGCGACCAGACTCACATTGCCATACTGGTACATGCTCACCAAATTTGTCAGCTCCTACAAATCAAACACAAACAAATTAAACTACATCTTGTAGAATAGCGGTCTACAATTCACAATATCGTATGTTCATTGAAGGTCAAGTTTAAAAATCAATTGTTGAAGAATTTTAAATACAGCGTAACCTCAGAAATCCGAACCCCTAAAATCCGAAATTTCGGATAATCCGAACACCAATATTGCAATAAGCTAAAAAAATTCTACTCTTGAAAAGTGATGGAAAGTTATAGCCTACTAATTACAAATCAGAAATGAATTTAATATTTATTTGAACATTTTAGTTGATATTTTATAATGAATACGTCACCTTAATTGGTTGGAACAAAATCGGTTATCTTCTTCTGACGCAAGGAAGTAATCCTGCTTGAAGCGGCGATGTTGCGCCAGCGTTGCATAAACATCACGTCCGTCGGGGTAGCAACAGCATGCAGTTCTACGTAGCGCAGAGCAACTTCAAGTGCACTAGTGGCATCTGCATGTGAAATAACATCAGTCGAGACGTCCTCTTCTTCACTTTCTTTGACTGCGGCATTATTTTGGTCTAGTTCCTGGACCATTGAAACAATAGCGCCATCGCTTAAATATTGATTACCGGCGGCGTCATCTGCAAACCATTTTTGAAGACAGTTTTCTTCGGCTTCTTCGCATCCAGAAATCTGCTAAACGAGTGGAAGTATGTTTTCCATTTGATGCTGCACAACAAAATTTGTTTCTTCAAATGCAAGGCTTGGAATTGGAATGAAATGCTGGAACTGGGTGACTAGGCGGGCTATTTTAAGTGCGTGTTGCCATAGTAATGATGAATCACTCAAAGCCAATGACACTACACCGCCTGCCACTATCTGGCGTGTCGCCGTACAGTGCAAATCACTGCTACTGCGTCACTAACACATACAGACCACCCACAATTCATAGCCTTCTTTATTTGGAATGGTAAAGGTAAATTACCAAGTGCCCCCCCGCATAATCCCAACGGGGGTCAGCCCCAATTAGTTCGGATTTCTGAGGTTACACTGTAAATAATTAACAGGTTGAATGCCGCAATGTATAACGGTAAGCCTTCCGCACAAGCCGTTTAATAATGAGTAAACTTTCACCAGGGGCCGCCGCATGGAAAAATTGCAAAATATAACCAATAACACATCTTATTGAGTATTTATTTAGTGAAAAGTTAATACAATGTCAGATAATTGAAAAAATAACCTCACTGTCTGAACATTTATATTGTTTTTAAAAAATAAACGAATAAACCGTATTATAAATAATTTACAGTATTATTACAAACATTAATTAACACATACAATCGCTAACAAATGAGAAAATATTATCACGAATAACAATAACACGAATAAACATCACTGGAAAACAGTCGGGTTTTAGTAACTTTAGGTTATGTATAGTAGTCCGTAATTTTGCCGCATGCACACAGATGTAAATTACACTATCCTTATAGGCCTGCAAAAGTTTCAAAGCGTTCCCAGCAGGCATACAAAAGTTCTAATGAAATAATCACAATAGCATCTGAGGAACCAGCATGGATTCTCACGGCCTATATTGATCGAATACGTGAGGATCACATGCGCATCTCACGCCACTCAACCTGTTAAATAATCATCGTAATAAATAATTTCCAATTACTATCCAAATATTCTAAATCAAAAATTAAATATATTAAACTAAAGTTCAAAAAGAAAATTTCAGAAACATAAATAATTATTCTGGGAAGTAGAAGATTCAAATTTATTAGAAATGGAGTCATAAAAACAAAAGAAGGTATAATTTTGAATAAATAACTTGAACAGATTAAAAAAAACCTAATAAAAAGGAAATTAGAAGAACATCAAGATACAATTGAATTATAAAACAGAATTAAACAACTTAATGATTTTTAAGAGAAGCAGTTAAAATTATAAGAGAATCTAATATTTCTATTTCATATACACGTAATGAATAAATATAATAATTTCACTAACCTTCTTTTTAAATTGCGTCACCTTTATTTTAATTTCTACTTACACGTGTTTCGGTGGATCCACCATCATCAGAGTAAATGAAAAATTGTAACTAAACAAATTGGTTATCTCACTTATTTAAAATTTACAGAAAATGATACATCTTCAGTCACTTGTATAAAATTTTATACAATTTTTCATTTACTCTGATGATGGTGGATCCACCGAAACACGTGTAAGTAGAAATTAAAATAAAGGTGACGCAGTTTAAAAAGAAGGTTAGTGAAATTATTATATTAATTCATTATATGAAATAGAAATAATTTCAAACTGCAGGATGCATTACAAAGATTTATTTTTGAATGAGAATTGAATAGATACCGGTACTATAAAACCAATTGCAACAATGGTCAAAAGCCCCCCATTCGATTTCGGTCAATAGAAGGCACATGCACATGGTACAGCTGAGACGACAGGAAATTATAAAAGAATCTTAACTATTAATTATTATTTCATACTTTTTGAGCTCATTAGATTAAAAAAAAAATAAATTCAATTTAACATCTCATGTTATTTATTAATTTAGCATATATTTAGTTGTAGAAATAGAGTGTCATCGATAAATTAAATTCAAGATACGTAATATATTATAATAACTTATAAATTTTGTCAGTCAATTTTGTTTCATTTTCAATTGTTTCATTAAATTTCAATTAATCAATTTCAATTATTTGCGTTTTTCTTTATTTTTATTTATCATTACATTACATTTTTGGCGCCCAACGTGGGGCACAAAAGAGAGTAACATAAGCGGCGTATTATATATTTAAATTTAATTACATTACAAACTACAGTAACAATTCAGTTATAACGAAAACTCTAACGCATGAAAATAACAAAATTTGGTCAGTTTATATGCTACGTGCTATTAACACATTGTACAATCCGATATAATGAAAATGGAATCCAGTTTTAACGAATGAATCCACCTTCCTTGAAAATTGTTTTCATGATTTTACATTAAAATATAACATACAAACGACTGCAGACAATTTTTTTAAATCGCATGAAATTTTGTTTTCTTCTTTTTTTGAATTTGAATTTTTTGTTGTTTTTATGTTATGCGTACTAGTGATGGGAAATGAAGCTATTTTTTACTTTCTCTTGCCAACTATATGAATATATAGGAAGGAAAGTATTGTTTTCATGTCGATTTTAAGAAATCGAGTTTTCACCGGATCTATATGTTTTCAGACCCCCTCAACCCAAAAAACATGTTTTTAGCGATTGGTCTGTGTGTGTGTACACAAAATATCTCAAGAACGGAACATCCTACGAACTTGAAACTTGAAACTTAAGTTGCATACCACTACCGGACCAGACACGAACATTTTCATCAGAATCGGTCAACCGGAAGTAGTAGTTTATTCGTATAATTTTTTACTTTTTTGCGATTTTCTCAAAAACTGGTCCTGCGATTTTTTTTAAAATCGCCTGGTTTACTCAATTTTTTATGCTCTATAAGATAGGGTAGGCGCCATGTTTGCTGAAATTGTGCGTGATGCGGTTTTTACGTAAAAACATTTTCTTTTTAAGATTACGGCTGTAATATGCATTTTAGCGCAAAACGTTATATAATAAAAGTTGTAGAGAATGTAAAATTCTACAACTTTTATTTCAAACATTTTTTTGTATAACGCTTAGTTTAGCGGTAATTAGCAATTTTTTGTTTTTTTCTCACGAAAACGTGTGAAAAATTGATTTTTTTAAGATTTCGGCCTTAGAATGGATTTTACGACAAAAGTGTATAAAATAAAATTTATAGGAAATTAAGAGATCTACAACTTTTATTTTAAGCATTTTTTTGTACAGTGCCTAGTTAAGCGTGAATGAGCGATTTTCCGTATTTTTAAGCTAAACTAAGGTTGATTTTCATTTTGCGTCTTTCACCTCATGATTAAAATAAGGTTATGTTTTTGAGGTTAGTTTTTTGTTTATTTCTAATGTTTTATTACTAATATTAGGTTTATTGTTAATTATTTGCACTGGCAAGAAAAAGTCGTGTGAATGTTTCACACCAGATTTTTTACTATCTCTTGCCTATATGAATATATAGGAAGGAAAGTATTGTTTCATGTCGATTTTTCGACATCGAGTTTTCACCGGATCTATACGTTTTCAGACCCCCTCAACCCAAAAAACATGTTTTTAGCGATTGGTCTGTGTGTGTGTGTGTGTGTATACAAAATATCTCAAGAACGGAACATCCTACGAACCTGAAACTTAAGTTGCATACCACTACCGGACCCAACACGAACATTTTCATCAAAATCGGTCAACCGGAAGTAGTAGTTTATTCGTATAATTTTTTACTTTTTTGCGATTTTCTTAAAAACTGGTCCTACGATTTTTTTTAAAATCGCCTGGTTTACTCAATTTTTTATTCTCTACAAGATAGGGTAGGTGTCATGTTTGCTGAAATTCTGCGTGAGGCTGTTTTCACGTAAAAACAAAGTTTTTTTAAGATTACGGCTTTAATATGCATTTCAGCGCAAAAATTTATATAATAAAAGTTGTAGAGAATTTAAAATTCTACAACTTTTATTTCAAACATTTTTTTGTGTAACGCTTAGTTTAGCAGTAATTAGCAATTTTCTCTTTTTTTCTCACGAAAACGTGAGAAAAATCAATTTTTTAAGATTTCGGCCTTGGTATGCATTTTGTAATAAAAGTGTATATAATAAAATTTATAGAAAATTAAAAGATCTGCAACTTTTATTCAGAACATTTTTCTCTACAGAGCCTAGTTTAGCGTGAAAAAGTGATTTTCCGTATTTTGAAGCAAAACTGAGGTTGATTTTCATGTTGCGTCTTTAATATATGATTAAAATTAGGTTATGTTTATTGAGGTTAGTTTTTTGTTTATTTTTAATGTTTTATTACTAATATTAGGTTTATTGTTAATTATTTATATTGGCAAGAGAAAGTTGTGTGAGTGTTTCACACCAGATTTTTTATAATGTGTTAGTGAAAATAACAGCCTGGTTGATAACATGATTCTATACGGTGTTATTAAAATAACACTCTTATTATCACCCACAATGCAGTAGAACAATAGGTAATAGCACAACACATGCCAAAAAGAAGTCAACTAAATTATTCCACTAACAGGTAGATTTCCAGTACAAAGGTTTATTGGTACAAAAAATGGCAGTGAAAACAAAGCGTACAGTGGCAACATCATGACTCGCTGTACGGTTTAACTTGGTTTAATCCTTTATGGATGGATGGCTGCTCACTTCTTGGCACAATCCATAATGTATAGTAACTATAGTGCCTTGCTATCTGTCCATGAAAGATTCAGCGTGACTGACCACCCTTGTGTTCATGAAAAATTGCGTTTGGTTTGCCGTGGTTGTATTTGGTTACAGGAAATAGTGGTGTTTGTCTTAACTTTGCGTCCGTCCTTGAGAGATTCAGTGAGATTTGCCACCCTCGTGTTTATAACGTAGTTAAAAGAGGTTAAAAGAGGTGTTATTAGAGGACAACTTTATTTAGTTTCAACAGTCTGATGGTGTTATAAGAGCGAGACAAGCGGCATTTATGTACATCAGTTTGTTAGATTGCTTTGAATGAGGGGTGTTAGATAACTGGGTCAACCATGATCCAGTAACCATGTTTATCTCTACTTTTAAATTTATTTATGAATTGGGAAATGAACTTAAACTATGTTTTCCCATGTCCTAGGATATGCAAATTTAGAGCCTCCTTTTCAAACACCAGGTAGTCCAGAATTAAAATATCAAGATGTGAACTCACAGATTTAAAGGGTGCAATTTCTTTCTTTCGTGTTTTGTCTACCATTTATGTAATTCCACTTTAAACTTTATACGTTCCGTAAACTTTTATAATTTTGGGAAAGCGGGTTGTACAATTTGGAGTCCAGATAACAAGAATATCTTTAGAATAATGTTTTTATACAGCTCTGTGCAACGGAATTAAGTTTATTTTTTTATTGTAGTTGTGGAATTCTTTAGGTAAGTTCACTGAATTTTTATCCACCTGTATAGTATTATTTTCCGGGCATAAAGTTGATGAACGTCTAGCACTTGTATATCGTAGAATAACCACTCAGAAAGATAGAGCGGGCAGTTATGTTAAATAACGCCCCATCACTAATACATACCAACTTGGCAAACTCTGCAACAAACCACATTAATGACAACACGACCAGGTGACTCCACACTCACGGCTTTCGTTCTCTATAAACTTACATTCCGTTTCTCAAGTGATCCCATCATACTTTTCATTATTTTTACTATAATCTCATGCCCAAAAGCAGATAGCAGGTGGAGTGTACAATTATTGGCACTCCGTCTGCTATAGTGGTTGTCTCTCTTATCAGATTGGGGGTCACCCAATTATATGAGTGAATCATTTAACAACACAAACACACTAGCCCATTTCATTATACAGCCAGACAGACAGAGACCCTGCGGTGAATGAAGTGAACGTGTCATTTGCAGGGTGGAAAGTACGACGTCTATCCAATAAATATGCAAACTTGTGCAAGCTAGCGCCCATGACGCGGACTATAGTCCCGCACACTGGCAGCGCTAGTTGCCCGATTCCCAATCAGCCGTCAATGCTTGCTTGGTGGATTGTCCAACTGAGCGTATGGTGCCAGTTATGTTAGTTTCTGTTGTCCTTGTTTTTACCGTTTGTCAAAATGGAAATTGACGGAATCACGGAAACACGAATCAATATCAACGTTTTATTGAAGTGCGGTAAAAGTTATAAAAAAATTACTGAAATGTTGACAGCTGTGTTTACGGTGATAATGCTCTGAAGAAAACATCCGTTTTGTGGATTAAGCGTTTTAAAGATGGCCGACAAGACGCCACGGATGATGCAAGGCCGGGACGACCTTCAACCACCTGTGTTGACAACAACATTGATCATGTGCAGTCCCTTGTCCTCACCGATCGTCGAAAAACTGTCCGAATGATAGCTGATGAACTGAATCTAGGAAAATCAACAGTGCACACTATTTTAACAGAACATTTGTCAAGGTCATGGATGGATCCTTTACCATGACAATGCACCTGCACATTCAGCATCGATTGTTCGCCAGTTTCTTGCAGAAAATTCAATCACCATCCTTGATCGTCTTTTTTATTCGCCAGATCTCACCCCTGCGACTTTTTCCCATTCCCAAAATGCAAAAAATGTGATGAGGGGAAATCACTGGGAAGATTTGGACACAATAAAGCAAGAAATGACGAGAAAACTAAAAAGCCTAACTGCCGAGAACTTCCAAGGGTGCTGTAAACAGTGGAAAAGAAGATGGAATAAGTGAATGGCAATGAATAGAGAGTAGTTTGAAGGGGACAAAATCGATGTAGACTAAATTTAGCAAAATAAAGTTTTTATGGGCTCAGTTCCCGTATTTATTGGACAGACCTCGTAGATGCTTTTCAGATTGCTCCTCATGCTGATAAGTATAGTGTGACAATATTGAAGAGGAATATCTGTTCGAGAGGTTTCTACGACCGAGGGATTCATAATATGTTAAATAGTAAATAATAGAGTGACAAAGTAACAATAGGGTTAGTTGTAAAAGGATACCTATTTAAAAAGGGCCGTGTAATTTAATAAGGTAGGGTGTTTGTTGTACAACTATTTGTGCAACACCTTTTATTCTATTGTCACTTCTTGTTTACAAAATAGTCAAGATTGTTCCAGAGCCATAAAAAGGATATTTTATTTTATTATTGCATCGAATCTCTGTGTCTTTCCAGAAATCTCTCTGATCCACCTATACAGGGTGATTCACGAAGATATGCAGAAACTTTAGGAGCTCATTGTACATGTAAAAATAATAAAAAAAGTTTATATAAACATTGGTCCGGAAATGCTTCGTTTCCGAGTTACGGCTAGCGAAAGTTTCGCCTGGATTTCAGCTCACCAGGTGAAATGAGGTATTCCTGGAATTCTGGTAAGGTAGATTAAGGGGCGAATTCAATCATTTCTTATGGTTTTTAATCTGATAAATTGAATAAAACAGGTCCCAGAACTGTAAGTTAAATAGTTTTTAAGAAAGCCAGTGTCAAATGCAAAAAATGGAGTGAAAAACACATTTTTTCATCTTTGGGTAAGAATAACTTTGTTATTTCACCAAGAAACAGTTAAAATTTTTGAATAAAACATGTAGAAAATTTTATTCTGAACAAACCGGTGTAAATTAAGTACACAGAAAGCGAATAGATGTTTGATTAAATTAATTTTTATTCATAAGAGTACAAAGTAAAATTAACCGGAAAAACAAAGATGAAAAAATGTGTTTTTTTTCACTCCATTTTTTGCTTTTGACACTGGTTTTCTCAAAAACTATTTAACTTACAGTTCTGGGACCTGTTTTATCCAATTAATCAGGTCAAAAACCATAAGCAACGATTGAATTCGCCCCTTAATCTACCTTACCAGAATTTCAGGAAGACCTCATTTCACCTGGTGAGCTGAAATCTGGGGGAAATCTTTCGCTAGCCGTAACTCGGTAAAGAAGCATTTCCGGACCCATGTTTATATAAATTTTTTTCATTATTTTTACATGTACAATGGGCTCCCAAAGTTTCTGCATATCTTTGTGAATCACCCTGTATAAAGAGAGCCCCAAGTGCGGTCGGAGAGTTAGTATTCGTTTGATCTTTGATGAGTGTGCTATCGGTGCGTTAGAGGAGGTCGACGCTCCGGGCATTGTATTGGTCAACTATTGTTATTCTGTCTTATTGTGTATGTGCATTCTGTACAATTGTTTGTAAGTAGTACTAAGTAGTAAATTATTTAAGTTATTTATTGTATTACTCCATTATAATTAGTTTGTTATTTATTTTGTAAATCTTTCAGTTGTAATAAATACTTGTAATTGTAAACTTAAGTGTATTAATATTATTTAATAACGTAGATCCCGAAACGGACCTTAGCGATAAGTGTCACAATACTTTTCCACTCAGTATTGTAGATTACAGTTAAGTAAACTACCTCAGTGATACCTGTTTGTTCCATGGAGAGATTCTCCTTCAATCTCTCGATTCCCGATATCTGTTCACACGTTTGTTACAGCTAATTAATTCGGTCTTGGATGATGACCCGTGTAATTCACCCTGGCTCACCGGAAAAACCAACATAATAGACGATTATTAAACATTGTATAGTACATTTGTTTTAGGAAGAAGCTTGTAAGGGGAGGGCGAGTAGGTAGAGTAGGGATAGTTTCAACGGGGCAACTGTTGTCTCCTTCTCACTTAATCATCATTCCCTCTCTTTCTAACTGTTTACTACTCTGTTACAACTACGATGTGCTTCCCCCACCACTAAACAGAACAGCTCAGCGGCACACAGCGTTGGACGGAAAGCTTCTAGCTACAACAAATGACCTATACCACCTTTCAAGTTTAGCGACGTGCTGGTCTTAACAATGCCAGTAATAAAGAAATATGTCAATATGCTTCACTCTCACACAACTTTCTTTTGCCAACACAAATAATGAACAATATAATCGCTAATACATGAGAAATAAACAAAAAACATAACCTAATTTAAATCATGATCGATTGATACAAAATGAAAACCAACCTTAGTTTGGCTTAATAATATGGAAAATTACTCTCATGCTAAACTAGGCTCTGTAGAGAAAATGCTATTAAAGAAAAGTTGTAGATTGTTTAATTTTCTATAAATTTGATTATATACACTTTTGTTGTTAAATACGTTCTAAGGCTGAAATCCTAAAAAAAATCCATTTTTTACAGATTTTCATAAAAATAAAAAACAGAAAATCACTAATTACCACTAAACTAAGCGTTCTACAAGAAATTTTTGGAATAAAGTCGTAGGCTGTAAAATTTTCTACAACTTTTGATTATACACATTTGCCCTAAAATGCATATTAAGGCCACATCTTAAAAAAGAACTATTTTTTTCTATGAGAGCACACCCTCTCCAAGAATTTGAGCAGATATGGTACCCTATCATGTAGAGCACAAAAAATGCAACTAAATGAGGCAAATTTAAAAAAATTGTAGGAGCTGTTTTTGAGAAAATCGTAAAAAAGTGAAAAATGACATGAATGATGAAAAACTGAACCACTACTTCCAGTTGACCGATTTTTCATGAAAATGTTAGCGTTGGGTCTTCTAATGTTGCCTAATTTAAGTTTCAAGTCACAATTTTGTTATGACGTTCCGTTCTAGAGATATTTTGTTCAAACACACATGAACGCACGCACGCACGCACGCATGCGCACACACACACAGACCAATCGCTAAAAACATGTTTTTTGGGTACAGGAGGTCTGAAAATGTGTATATCTGGTGAAAACTTTTGAAAAATTGACATAAAAATAATACCTTCTCTCATATACATTCATGTAGGCAAGAGAAAGTAAAAAGTTGCTGTTTAGGTGATCAGCCGAAAAACTGGTTTGAACCTCTAGAGGCTTTACAAACTAAAATGAGGAATGAGGTGGTTTACCATGCCTAACTCACTGAGTGGGCCACACCCTGTGACAAACATCTACTTTCCACCCTGCAAATGCCACCCCTTCACTTCATTCACCACAGACAGGGTGAAGTAGTCACTTGAGTCACGAGGGGTAAAGGGGAAAAAGCATCAGTGCGCATGCGCCGCAACTAACATAACAACTTATATTATACCCAGAGCATATACAGTAAATTGTAAAACCTTTTGTACGTTAACCGTACGAATATAACTGTTTGTTACCGTAAACGCGGTCAAACTATTCACAGTGGTGATGAAAGCAATGTAACAAAATGTTGTAAAGTGAAAGCTAAACAAAAAACGCCTAACCATGCCTCTTTAACGAAAGCCGTGAGCGAGCGACTAACTACTGTGATGTTTCTCTTTTTACAATTCGAAAAACAAAGAAGGAAATTTAGGACATGAAGAAGCTATTCTTTAACAGTTTTGTTGATAAAAAAAAAATGGTTAGGTAGATAATAGAGAGACTGATAATGAAAACGCCGATGACAGCAATAATAAAGAAGGCGATTCATGTAATTAAGTTATAGGCAATATTACAGGTCACATTTATTTCTTATAAGGTTTGTGAAGATAACATTTTCTCGGAATAAACCACAGCTTACAAAATGTATCTAGAAACTGGACGGTAGTGAAATGTACGAGCAGTGTCTCACTGTTGAGGTTGGCAGCACTTCCCTTCCTCATAGCCTATGCCTATACGTACGCAAAAGGCAATCTCGTGACTTCACTATCTAAACCAGTATAATGAAATAGAAGACAACTGTGACTAGTGTCATTTCAGTACATCTTTACTTCTTCTGTCGCCGCTCGAGTAATTTTCATATGCTGTATTGGCAGCACTGATCACAATGTGATCGACTGGCCTTTATAGCACAATTTACATTATTATTTAATAATTATATTATATTAAAGTACAATTTTTTCCAGCAAGATGGTGCAACATGTCACACATCTCGCCAGTCCCTATCTCATATCAATCAGGCTTTTCCCACGCGAGTTGTTAGTAAAGATTTGTGGCCTCCTCGTTCACCAGATTTGAGTATGTGTGATTTTTTTCTATGGGATGATTTAGAAGGAACTGTTTACCAAACAAACCCCCGCAGTATACATGAGCTAAAGAATAACATCGTGGCAGCCATTCAAGCTATAGACGTTTCCGTATCGCGTCGTGTGTGCATTAATAACATTGAACGAGCGCAAAAATGTGTAAGCGTTCAAGGACGCCACTTTCAGCATCTACTGTAAAGGTGAAGTTGAAATTTGTATATAAATTTTAAATAAATATGTAATATTATGTATTAAGTCATTCTATTTATTCATTTCCTATTTTTGAATCCAATTGAGTGCCGAAGGCCGCTGTTAAATGCAGCGGGGGCTACTTTTAAATGAATCACCCGGTATCAGTCATAAAATTGGGTGACCATGTGATGGAGAGGAAACTATTTTTCGTAGCCCTGGAGTTAACAGATAGTGTAAATAATTTAATGCTCCACCTTGCTGTTTTGGGCAAGCAACAAAAAATACACTCTCTCTTAATCAAATGCGTACGGTTGAAGGGGTGATACCTGTTCATTCATTCCGAGCGAATCGGCATACGGTATTATGTTGTCCATGAGGTGGTTCATCAGATGCGGTTCAGCAAACGAAGCCATCTCAAAGTGGATTCTGGTCGTAGCCGGTTGCGTTTTCATTTGCGCTTTTATACGCGCCAGTCTTGATTCTCTTTCACCTAGAAACGAAAAAACAAAGTCCACGTAATCGGCACAACAAACGTTCACTTGAACCTTCTTCGGTCGACAACTAATTTCAGTTTTATCACCTGATAACGACCGTACCGCTCTCTGCAATTCACCGAAAATCAATCTTAAAGTGTTCGACTTCTCACATGGCCGAAGCCAAATCACGACCCACATAAAACCATTAAATACCGGAAACAGAATTTTGTAGACGTCGGTGTAAATGACCTCAATATGTGTTGTAATTGTCGCCAACTGCCCCATTAATATCGTCGCCTGCCACAGAGAGCGCTTCCAACGCGTACCAAGTAGTGTAACCCCCGCCGACTTGAAGTAGACTCGCCAGCGAGGTATATAAACAGGTGTTTTGAACCACTAACCTTACTCACTCGCTAGTTCCCGACCAAGAAGGAACAACAAAAGAAGAGGAAACCCAGCCCAGCAGAGACAAGACCGGACGCAGCCATTCCTGGTCGATGCTACCGGTGGCGGAAGTCACATTCCCGCATCGGTCAGCCAAAGAAAGCCCATGCGTGTCGGAAGACACTACAATGAAGAGTGAGTCTGGTGCAGGCTCGGAGGGAACCGCCTCGGCCGCGCTATTGGCGGACGGCCTACGGCGACCCGACACTATGGGGCTCTGGGTCCACCACTACCACGCTGCAGTTGGGACCCAACTACCGCTGAGGGAAGGCTAGGCCTGAACTCGGTAGCCGAGTTGTCACCCTTCAGATACTGCGCCGCACACCACCAACAGCAACACCGTTTAAAAAAGAAACGGCCCTTTATAGAATTTAATTAACAGTTAATGGGAAAAAGTGTCAGTACTTGCAGTTTAAAAATAAACATAACGTTTAAGAAAGTTGAGAAGTGGATGTATTTATTCATAATAATAGTTTAGAGCAAGTAGAGACAGTGAAGTTCCTGGGCGTATCTCTAGATAGATCTTTGTCCTGGGATTTCTATACGAATCAAGTTTGTAGTAAAATATCATCTGGGGTATTTGCATTAAAACAAATTGCCAGATTAAATGATAAAAATTACCAATGGCAGCTTATCATGGCCTCATTCTGTCTCGTATCCGTTATGGTATTTTAGTATGGGGTAATTCTAGAATGGGTAATATGAATAGGGTTTTTAAAATTCAAAAGAAAGCTATCAGGTGTATGGTGGGAGCTAACCAGCTAACCTCATACACACCACTATTTAAGGAGCTTAAATTGCTTACAGCTCCCTCCCTCTACATTTTTGAGGTGATTATGTATGTTAGGCAAAATAATTTTATGCAGAATTTCAATGTTCACAATCATAACACAAGAAACAGGAATGATTATTATGTGGCTAATCACTCCACAAAATTGTTTGAACAAAAACCTACTTATGCAGGGAGAAAATTCATAAATAAATTACCCCAATTTTTTAAATGTTGTGAGGATTTGAATTCCTTTAAAAGAAATCTAAAAAATTACTTGATCGGTGAAACTTTTTATAGCGTACAAGAATTTCTTTCTTGATAGCAGTGATACATTGTGTGATTTTTATACAGGGTGATTCATGAAGTTCTCCCCCCACTTCTACAGCACATTGTACTAGTAAAAATAATGAAAAAATGTTATATAAACATAGGTCCGAAAACGCTTCGTTAGCGAGTTACAGCTAGCGAAAGATTTCGCCTGAATTCCTGGGCAAAGAGTAAAATAAAGCCATACTGAACTTTTGGAAAGGTTAATTAAGTAAGAAATGTCGTGGATTCTTATGTAATTTTACCTGATAAAGCTAATAAAATAGGTTTCAGAACTGTACCTGTAGTAGTTTTTGAGGGATTCACGGTTGAATGCAAAAAATTGGGGCACGAAACAATGTTTTTTTAAGTTTCATGTACAATAACTTTGTTAAATTGGTAATAAATACATAAAATCAACAAACATTAATTGTAGAGAATTTAATTCTGAGAAAATTGATATAATCAAAGTCTAAAATAAAACAGAAATAAGTATCAAAAAATCGATTTTATTCAGTATAATACATTACTATCTGTAAAGAAATACCGTACGGTATTTAGTTAAAATAAAACAAAAACAAAATGTTTGTTCCTTAATGATGAGATAAATTGAGAAAACAAGATGAACTGTTAAATAAATTTGTTTGTAAATAAAAATATCATGTTTTATTACGTTGTATTTTTTTTTTAAATAAAAATTTACATTAAATGTTCGAAAATAAATGTAGCAAACATTTTCCAATTATTGTTTACTAATAATCGAAATGCAGTTTTTTGTTTTATTAATTTCTAAGTTGGTAACGCACGAATAACAGCTGATCAACAATGGTATTCTGTACTGGTATTCTGTACGTTAGAACTGTGTATTAGTGGTGTTTTGCAAGCTACAGCAGGAGATCGGGTTCTGTGAATCGTGTTATTAAATGCAATTTTTTTGTGAGTTATAATTCGATTGTTTATTCAGCGAAAAAATGCCTTACTTATTTACATCAGAGGAATACGCTGATATGGTTTTTATTTTGGGTTACTGTAATGGTAATGCTAGAGCTGCTGTAGTAGAATATGAACTACGTTACCCTAATAGGAGGATTCCAGATACCAAAACAATTTCAGGAACTTTTCGTACTCTTCGGGAAACAGGATCACTACCAAGTACTAGAACCAATTATGAACGAGCTGTCCAACTTGATGATGATATTGTTATTAATGCTGTTCATCGCAGTCCAGGTGTAAGTACACGACGTATTTCTAGGCGGATAGGAGTTTCGCAGTCAACGGTGTGGAGGTCACTAAATCGAAACAAATTTTATCCGTTTCATAAACAAAAGGTTCAACATCTACAGCCAGGGGATGGTCCGCTTCGCTTGGAGTTTTGCAACTTTTTGAATATTAATAATCAACTCTACAAGCGTATTTTGTTTACGGATGAGGCACAATTCACTCGGGATGGTGTCAATAACTTGCACAATGAACACTCATGGGCAGAAGAAAATCCACATGAGGTAGTGGAACAGAACTTTCAACACCGATTTAGCGTCAATGTCTGGTGTGGCCTTTTGCACAATCGGCTGATTGGACCTTTCATATTACCTGGACGCCTAAATGCTGAGTTGTATTTGCATTTCCTTCAAGAAGAGTTGCCGCAGCTGTTAGAGAATGTTCCTTTACGTCTCAGACAAAATTTGTACTTCTAGCATGACGGAGCACCTCCCCACTTTTCACGTGCCGTTTCTGCTTATTTAAATCATCAATTTCCTGGACACTGGATTGGTCGTGGAGGGCCTCACCCTTGGCCACCAAGATCCCCAGATCTATCTCCATTGGATTATTGCATCTGGGGATGGATGAAAGACATTGTATACAAGACAAAAGTGAATTCTCGTGATGAATTAATTGCCCGTATTATGGATTCGGCTGTGCAGATACAGGGAAGCCCTGAAAAATTAAGAAACGCAACAAAAGCAATACACAAACGTGCTGCAAAATGTATTGATAATGATGGCCTCATTTTCGAACATCTATTATAAAAAGGTGCGTACGGTTGGCCCAACCTGATTAATTTTGCTTAAAACTAGTAATGTATTATACTGAATAAAATCGATTTTTTGATACTTATTTCTGTTTTATTTTAGACTTTGATTATATCAATTTTCTCAGAATTAAATTCTCTACAATTAATGTTTGTTGATTTTATGTATTTATTACCAATTTAACAAAGTTATTGTACATGAAACTTAAAAAAACATTGTTTCGTGCCCCAATTTTTTGCATTTAACCGTGAATCCCTCAAAAACTACTACAGGTACAGTTCTGAAACCTATTTTATTAGCTTTATCAGGTAAAATTACATAAGAATCCACGACATTTCTTACTTAATTAACCTTTCCAAAAGTTCAGTATGGCTTTATTTTACTCTTTGCCCAGGAATTCAGGCGAAATCTTTCGCTAGCTGTAACTCGCTAACGAAGCGTTTTCGGACCTATGTTTATATAACATTTTTTCATTATTTTTACTAGTACAATGTGCTGTAGAAGTGGGGGGAGAACTTCATGAATCACCCTGTATGTATTTCAGGTGTTATATCTGACATGTCTAATACTCCTCCTGGAGTCTCCAGGGCGCAAAAAAAAAAAAATTTGTAGAATTTTTATTTTTCACTTAATTTGTAAAAACAGCGTATGAAAATAATCGGTAAGAAATTGATTGATAAAATACATGTTGAGTTTTTTTATGAGCGTTATTGATTCATATTACTTAAAAAAAACTAAAAATTGAATTTTTTAATTTTTATCGCAGTATTTTTATTTTTACAATAAATAAATGATTTTTTTTTTGTAGTTTTCGCGTAATATTGTCTTTAAAGTGATATAAATGAAATTGAATAACATAATTTTTAAGGGTAATTTTTCAAGTTGAAAAGGAAATTTCCACAAAAAATGACTACGTAGGCTATCATTTTATTTTTAAATTGTAAGAAATGTGTTCCAAGTTAAATGATGTCATACAAGATCAATTCATTATGAACAAAACAAAGTCATTAAGATACCTTGAAAAAATAGCCATGGTATGGATAGACAGGTGCTAGAAATCGCACACAAATAGCATTTTTCGGTAGCAACTCACAAAATATTCTCCTGGCATTGTTAGGGTTAAGGGCCCTAATGAAGATTTCCATAATAGAGTGATTTTTTAGTCCTGTTACCCAATTGTTAATGTCTGGTAATTTTTTTCTAAGAAAGAGATATTTTGTTTTGCGACACAAAGTTGGTAGCCCTACTCAACCAGTATGGATATGGCAGTGTGAGTTGATTCTCCTTGAGTTGTGTAAAATTTTGTGCCATTTCTGGTCGTGCTACGAACAGAATGTCTTTTATCCTAAAACAATCTCTTGTTTAAATCTGGAGGCTGAAGCTCTACAACTAATCGTATGTGATACGGATACAATTTCAATTTTTTACCAGCTTTCTGAGCACTCGAACATGACAAATGAACATGCGAGGAAAGTTTTTGTAAACTTTTCCATGGAGAATTGAGCAATCTTGTTTTCACATTCTCTTAACGTCATCTGTCAAGAGAGTTGGTCGACCACTACGTTTTCTGCTGCAAACAATACCTGCCTCTAAAAATCAGTTAGTTAGCCTAGAAATTGACTAGAATAGAGTGGAGGAACACCAAAAAATTTAATTTGAAATGATTATTTTACACTCGCATACGAATTTGTAGCAAAATATTGTTCAAGAATGAAAAACCGTTGTTCTAGGGTAAAAGACATTCTGTTCGTAACACAAAACTGGAAACAGCACAAAATTTTACGCAACTCAAGGAGAATCAACTCAAACTGTCATATCTATACCGGTTGAGTAGGGCTACCAACTTTGTGTCACAAAACAAAATATCCCTTTCTTAGAAAAAAATCACCAGACATTAACAATTGGGTAACAGGATTAAAAAATCACCCGGTATGTATATGTATGAGTGTAAAGTTGAGCCGTTGTTAGTTTGCTCCTCCTTCTGTCAACAAAGAAAAGCCACCTACTACAGGGTGCACCACTTTATGGATGTCGTATTCCTATTACGTTAACTATGTTTTAAATTATAAGTATTTTGTATTTAAATCCTTTTAAAGTATTTTGTTGTTACTTTTTAATCAGTGTGTACTCATTTTTACTTTCTCTTGCCTATGAATATATAGGATATGAATATATAGGAAGGAAAGTATTGTTTTCATGTCGATTTTAACAAATCAAGTTTTCACCGGATCTACACGTTTTCAAACCCCCTGAACCCAAAAAAACATGTTTTTAGCAATTGGTCTGTGTGTATGTGTGTGTGTGCGCGCGCGTGTGTGTGTGTGTGTGTGAACAGAATATCTCAAGAACAGAACATTGTACGAACTTGAAACTTAAAATGTAAGTTAGATACCACTAGAGGACCCGACAAGAACATTTTCATCAAAATCTGTCAACCGGAAGTAGTAGTTTATTGGTGTAATTTTTCACTTTTTTGCGAGTTTCTCAAAAACTGGTCCTACGATTTTTTTTTAAAATCACCTAATTTACTACATTTTTTATGCTCTACAAGATAGCGTAGGCACCATGTCTGCTGAAATTCTTGGTGAGGCTGTTTTCTAGTAAAAAAATTGTTTATTTAAGATTACGCCTTTAATATGCATCTTAGCATAAAAATGTATGTAATAAAAGTTGTAGAGAATTTAAAATTCTACAACTTTTATTTCAAACAACTTTTTTTATAACGCTTCGTTTAGTGGTAATTAGCGATTTTCTGTTTTTTACTTTCTCTAGCTTATATGAATATATAGGAAGGAAAGTATTGTTCTCATGTAGATTTTTCGAAATCGAGTTTTCACCGGATCTATATGTTTTCAGACCCCCGAACCCAAAAAACATGTTTTTAGCGATTAGTCTGTGTGTGTGTCTGTGTATACAAAATATCTCAAGAATGGAACATCGTACAAACTTGAAACTTGAAACTTAAGTCACATACCACTACCGGACCCGACACGAACATTTTCATCAAAATCGGTCAACTGGAAGTAGTAGTTTATTCGTGTAATTTTTCACTTTTTTGCAATTTTCTCAAAAACTGGTCCTACAATTTTTTTTTAAATCGCCTGGTTTACTCAATTTTTTTCTTCTCTAGAAGATAGGGTAGAAGCCATGTTTGCTGAAATTCTTGATGAGGCTGTTTTTGCGTAAACAAATTGTTTTTTTAAGATTGCGGCTTTAATATGCATTTTAGCGCAAAAATGTATATAATAAAATTTGTAGAGAATTTAAAATCCTACAACTTTTATTTGTAACATTTTTTAGTATAACGCTTAGTTTAGCAGTGATTAGCAATTTTCTGGTTTTTTCTCACGAAAACGTGAAAAATCAATTTTTTTAAGATTTTGGCCTTAGTAGGCCTTTGCATTTTATGACAAAAGTGTATATAATCAAATTTATAGAAAATTAAAAGATCTACAACTTTCATTCAGAGCATTTTTCTCTACAGAGCCTATTTTAGCGTGAAAGAGTGATTTTCCGTATTTTTAAGCCAACCTGAGGTCGATTTTCAATTTGCGTCTTTTACTCTTTTTTAAAATTAGGTTATGTTTTTAGAGGTTGGTTTTTTATTTATTAGTAATATTTTTTTACTAATGTTATGTTATATTGGTCATTATTTGCATCGGCAAGAGAAAGTTGTGTGAGTTTTTCACACCAGATTTTGATATAATGCGCATGCTCTCAGTGACGTCATTATTTTTGTTTAGATTAGGAGCAAACTGAGAAAGGGGCTGGACTTTGGATTAGTTACCTTTAACAAACGGATAATTGTCCATCATTTGAAGTCCACTGACCACCAAAAGGTCCGCTTTGAAATTTCTAATTTCTTCTTCAAACGCTTCCAATGAGCTCACTAAAGGATTATTGTGGTCATTATGGAGAATGTATCTGAAACAACAACAACAATCGTTAGCCAAAGCCAAACGTTTAAAAAAATCTGGTGTGAAACACTCACACAACTTTCTCTTGCCAATGAAAATAATTAACAATATACCAAACATCAGTAATAAAACATTAGAAATAAACAAAAAAATAACCTCAAAACACATAACCTTATTTTAATCATCTTTGAAAGACGCAAAATGAAAATAGACCTGTTTGGCTTAAAAAATAAACAGAAAATCTTTTTTTCACGCTAAACTAGGTTCTGTACAGAAAAATGCTCTAAATAAAAGTAGTAGATCTTTTAACTTTCTAAAAATTTTATTATTTACATTTTTGTCGTAAAATGCATACTAAGGCCGAAATCTTAAAAAAATCGATTTATCACATGTTTTCGTGAGAAAAAACAGAAAATCGCTAATTACTGCTAAACTAAGCGTTATACAAAAAAATGCTTGAAATAAAAGTTGTAGGATTTTAAATTATCTACAACTTTTATTATGTAAATGTTTGCGCTAAAATGCATATTAAAGCCGCAATCTTAAAAAAAGAATTTTTTTTACGTGAAAACAGCCTCACCAAAAATTTCATCAAACATGGTGCCTACCCTATCTTGTAGATCATAAAAAATTTAGTAAATAAGGCGATTTTAAAAAAAATCGTGGGACCAATTTTTGAGAAAATCGCAAAAAAGTTAAAAATGACACGAATTAACTACTACTTCCGGTTAACCGATTTTGATGAAAATGTTCGTGTCGGGTTCGGTAGGTAGTGGTATGTAACTTAAGTTTCAAGTTTGTACAATGTTTTGTTCTTGAGATATTCTGTTCACACACACACACACACACGCACGCACGCACGCACGCACGCACGCACGCACGCACGCACGCACGCACGCACGCACGCACGCACGCACGCACGCACGCACGCACGCACGCACACACACACACACACACACACACACACACACACACACACACACACACACACACACAGACCAATCGCTTAAAACATGCTTTTTGGGTTCAGGGGGTCTGAAAACGTGTAGATCCAGTGAAAACTCGATTTCTTAAAATCGACATGAAAACAATACTTTCCTTCCTTTATATTCATATAGGCAAGAGAAAGTAAAAAACTCATTTGTTGAGCAGTATGGACACCCCACTGTCCCTAAAAATTCAACAAATGTAGGGATTCACTTTTGCCCACTCTGGGCAACGTTGTTGTTTGGGTCAACAGCCGAAAGGCTGGTTTGAACCAAAGAGAGGTTTTACTAAGTAAAAAGGAGGAGTGAGGCGGTTTACCATTACCTTCCTCAACGAGTTAAAAAAGTATGCTTATCAGCATGCCAGGCCCTCCGAAAAGCACCCGCTTTCCACCCTGAAAATGACACCTTCACTTCATTCACCACAGGGTCCAACTGTATAATGAAATTCATTACTCTCAGAGATGATAACTGTGACTAGTGTCACAGTACACCTCTACCTCTTCTCTAATTAAATAGTTCAGTCATATAATTGGGTGACCATGTGATAAGAAACACAACTATTTTTTGTAGCCCTCGAACCAACAGATCAAGTGCAATTAATTTAACACTCCACCTTCCTGTTATGGGCATATATGCCCATAACATATATGCCTGTTATGATGGGCATATACTCTGGGCAACAACACATGGAAAAATATCATACGTATAGATTGTACAGTAAAGTTGAGCTGTTCTTGGTTTGCTCTTAGTGTCAACAAACCAAACCCAGCTACTAGAGGGTGCACGCTACACTCCACCACTTTATGGATGTCGTATTCCTATTAAGTTAACTATGTTTTAAATTAGAAGTACTAAAGACATCAGTCATGATATGATGTAGGCCTAACAATTTCATTTATAAAAATACTTTTAAAAGTATATTGTTTTTAAATAGTTTAGAAAGTATTTAGTTGTTACTTTTTAATCAGCGTGTACACATTTTGATATAATGCGCACGCTCAGTGACGTCATTATTTGTTGACAGTAGTAGGAGCAAACTAAGAAAGGCTGGGCTTTAGAACTACGCAGCTCTGCTAGCTATTTAAACATTTCATCTATACTAATACTAATATTATAAACATAAAGCGTGTTTTTTGAGCAGGCTAATTTCGAGAACTATTAAATGGATTTTCATGAAATTTTGACACCATACTCGTATTTATATTCGCAGCGACATTTTATTTTTAAATTTAATAAAATGATAACGTTAAGGAAAAATGAAGAAGGAGCCTACAGACTAAGGCCAACATCAGAGTTATACTTCTCGAACGAAGCTGAGAAACTGGAGGATGCTATCAGAAAGAGAAGAGCCAACTACTTTGCACACCTCTTCAGGATGAGTGACAGCAGATTGACCAAAAGAATATTTGACTTTCTGTATAAAAAGAAGAATAAAAATGATTGGTTAAAGGGGGTGATGAGAGATATGGAGGAGATTGGAATCGACGAGGAAGGAATGTTGAATAGAGCTACGTTTAGAGAGGCTGTCAGAGCTTTTGCTGGTTTTTGGGAGCGCGTTTCTTTGAGGAGGACGATGGAGTGGTCTGAGGAGAGGAGAGAGGCTGCAAGGGTGAGGCTGAAGAAGTACTGGGACGACATCAAAGCCGGTAGGAGGAAAAGGAAATCCTAATGCTGATTGTTTCTCGTGGTCCACAGATGGCCGAAACGAAAAGAAGAAGAAGAAGATAACGTTAAGGGCCCTAATGAAGATTTTCATAAATATGTATACGTGTATACGTGTGCATACATGTGAGTAGTCTATGTATTGCTGTTGAAGTAGATGATTGCAACAGATCTATGCGAAGGAAATCATCAAAACGTTGTTTGGTGTGTCTACTGTTGTTGAAGTACAGTACATTCGTATAAAGACTGCAGAGAGACATTCACGGCGGAATTTATTGAAATGTTGTGTGTGTGTGTGTGTGTGTGTGTGTGTGTGTGCGCGAGTGCCGCCGCTAATGCTTAGCACGTGGCTCTACCGCACATGGATCTACTACGCATAGCAGACGGAGGTGCTACGGCCAGTGCCTGTTACCTCAAAAGCAAGCAAGGATTTTTTTTTTTTGGTTTAACGTCCGACTGTTTTGTGTTTTGCAAATTGCTGCTAATGAAGACGGTGAAGGATGAAATGAGTTTTTTGTAACGTATGAAAAAATGCCATGCCCGAGTGGGATTCGAACCCAAGACCGCGTGATGAGAGGCGAGCACGTTACCAACATCGCCAACGCGGCCGGCAGGCAAGGATAGGGTAGCTAAACTACAGTTCTATGGGCAAACTCTGTGTGGTGTGGGGCGTGCACCCCCGTGCTGGTGTGTATATTCGGGATAGCAGCTACACAATTTCTTTTACATATTTATTTAAAAAAAAATTTATCGTACAAAAATGTAAGCGACGCAGGGTACGCTAATATTTAATAAGCCCCAAAATCTGGAAGCCAAATGTAGTTATTAACCAAAAGTTGTAAGAATATCGTTAAATGAAAACAAATCAATGTAAGTTCAAATGCTAAAATACGCTTTTAATGAATTCAAGAAAATCTTTTTAACACGTTGACTGTGGCTGACGCGGAATCACGTCGGCCTAAATACTCCCAGGTGACTGGCGGACGTGATTCCGCGTCCGAGCTATAAAATTTATTATTGCTTGCTTCTTTCTATGTTTAGGTAGGGTGAATAGTCTTCATTTCATTGCTCAGTCATAGGAAAAAGTTCATTCTATGGTAGTGAGAGATCAGTTCTTGGATAGACGTCAACAGTTTTTTTTTTTGCAGAGTTTTAAAAACTGATATATTTTCTTCTATGTTTCGAGTTTTACGGGCTGTTTTATTTGTTATTAAAAAAATGTTATTTCATTATAGGTATTTCTTTTCTTACAATTATGCAACATTTACTACACTTAGTAAATATTAAGTGTGGCAAAAATGCAACTAAATAAATGAATATGAGTATACGAATGTAATACCTAAATGCTTTAAATTTAAGTAGGTCTATTTTTTCAAACATACGGACCTAAAGTTAATTTTTTTTAAAGAAACTTGTTGTTCACGTGCCATCTCCATGACGGAGGTCGGCTATCATAATGGCAGCTGCTTTAAAGAGTTCGTTTGAGGAACACCTGAACCACCTTCTCAAATTACACAGCCAGGATATCCTTCTCCTTCTCCTTCTCCTGCCCACCAATCTTTTTCCTAATATTTTGCCTTGAATGATGAGATGCAATATTTGATACTTTGGTCCCCTCACAACATGACCAAGGTACCTTAATTTTCGTGCCTTAACTTCCACCATGAGTTCCAGCTGCTTTCCCACTCTACTGAGGACCTCTTCATTCGTGACATGCTCAGTATATGAGATCCTCAACATTCTACGGTAGGTCCACAGCTCAAAAGCCTGTAGTTTCTTCTCACTGAATCTATTGAGAGTCCAAGCTTCCACACCGTACAACAGGACAGGGAACACGAAACATTTAAGGAGACGCATTCGTAATTCGAGATTTATATCTCGTGATGTTAGTACCTTCTTCATTCTGATAAAAGTAGCGCGTGCTTTCTCAATTATAATTTTTATTTCAGCACAGTGATCACCACTGCAACATACTCGAGCTCCAAGGTACGTGTATGCATCCACTCGCTCTAGCACATCACTTTCCGCCAGAAGATCCCCCACAGGAGGTGGTGTGTCTTTGGTAATTACCATGTACTTGGTCTTTCTTGTATTAAGACTCAAACCACTCAATTCACTCTCAGCAATGACATGGCTGAGCATTCTCTGGAGATCTTCCATGTTTTCTGCCAGAAGGACAGTATCATCTGCATACCTCAGATTGTTGATGGATATGCCATTTATTTTTATTCCTCCTGTCTCCTCTTCTAGCGCTTTGCTTATCACTCTCTCGGAATAGATATTGAACAGGAGCGGTGAAAGCACACATCCCTGACGTACCCCACGCTTGATATTTAGCTCTTTACTGTACTCTGACTGCACCCGTACTGTGGCCTTTTGGTGGAAATATAGATTACTTATCAGACGAAAATCGCGTGCATCTATTTGAACTTCTTGTAAAATCTCAAATAATTTTGTATGTTGCACCTTATCAAAAGCCTTATGGTAGTCAATAAAACAGGCAAATATTGGCTGATTTACATCCAGGCAACGCTGAGAAAGAATATTGAAAGCAAACAGAGCTTCTCGTGTGCCCAAGCCATTTCTGAAGCCGAATTGAGTATCTGACAGGTTTTCTTCCAGTTTTCTGTGTATTATTTTGAGAAATGTCTTCATTGTATGGCTCATGAGGCTTATGGTTCGGTAATCTTGACACTTCTTAGCATTCGCTTTCTTTGGAAGCGTTATAAATATTGACTTCAGCCATTCAGCAGGGATCACACCAGTCTTATATATCTGATTATATAAGTGAGTAAGTATTCTCACATAATCTTCGTCAATGAGTTTGAGAATATCTCCAGGGAGTTCGTCTGGGCCTACAGCTTTCCCACTTTTAATGTTTTTAATGGCAAATTCTACCTCACTTGTCAATATGTCTGGACCAGAGTTGTCATTACTATTGCAACAAAGAACTTTCCTTTCGTCATCAAAAAGCTCCTGGATGTAATCTTCCCACAGCTTCAACTGTTCCCCTGTATCAAGAATTATTCTCCCATTATCATCAGTCATGAAATAGCTTCTGTTACTTTGCTTGCCAGTAAATTCTCTTATTTTCTTGTGCATGTTATGAGAGTCGTTTAGGACTTGTAACCTTTCCATTTCCTCACATTTCTCCCTCAACCATGCTTCCTTTGCCCTTCTACATTTGTATCGGATCTTAAAGAAACTAGTAGGTATTAATTTTTTTTTAGATGTTTGCACAATTTTAAAATTGGTTATAGAAATATTTTATTAGTACTTATAATTTTAGGAGCCTACGAGGCGTGCACATTCACACAAAGCGGCAGCGTCATTTACCTATAATAGTATACTACTAGGTTTATTCAATTCTTTTCTTAGGTGACCCCTTTTTGGAATTGCATTTTTACCTGTTCATGGAAAGACTTACTGCCGTGGGAACAGAAAGGGTAATAAAATATTGTTGAAAACAAGAAAAGATTGTAAAACCGTCACAGGTACCTATATCTGTCTGCCGTCTGTACCGTAATATTACTTACTTCCAACTTTTCAAAAACCTTTGGCCACACCGCAGTTATTCAGCTAAGAGTGCCATTATTATCCTTTTATTCCTATAAGTTTTTAATTTTTTCTCATAGGTTTACGTGATAAAAGTAAATTATATTCAGACTTTTACATTTGTTTTGTATTTATACTTTTATGCGTGTATTTTTAAAATTAAAACAAATACATTTATCTATAGTAAAATACATAAACATACACGTATAAATATAAAATAAAAGTATTGAATGAAAATACACACGAGAAATTGTCATTGTAGAGAGAATATAAGGATATGAAGCGCCGCGGACTTGTGCATTTCGTTGTGCGGAGAACATATTAATACGGCAGGCGACGGACGGTTCAGCCACAGCGAATAACATCGCTTAACACACGGGCCGCAGTGAACGTGTTAAAATTAAATTACATTACAAAAATTTCACGGTTAATTTAATAACTGTTTAATTTTTGTTTATTTTTATTAATAAATTTGAATAATTACCAAGCGGGATTCAGGAAAGGTCGATGCGGATCGGAAAAGATCCTTAACTTAAAATTGTTGTGCAGAAACGGACAATAACTACTACATAAGCTTCGTAGACTTTGCTGAAGCGCGTATGATTCAATAGACAGAGAAGTACTTGATAAAATCTTGCACGAGATGGGCGGGCGTAGACAACAAGACAAGAAACTTAATAAAATTGACTCTAACAGACACTATATCCAGAGCGCGCTTCATGGGCGAACTATCGGAACCATTCGAAATAAAAACCGGACTCAGACAAGGCGACGGGCTCTCCCCAATTCTCTTTAACTGCGTACTAAATAAAGTAATTACAGAATGGCGGACCAAATGCCAAGAATATAACAAAGAAAACAAAATCAAAGAAGCCCCCTTCAGAAACAAAAGGAACGAGAAAATAAAACTGGATGTACTAGCCTTTGCAGACGACTTAGCTCTGGTAGCTTGGTCAGAGCAACAGGCAATCTTCCAAATAAACACCCTCAAAGAAATCGCCACCCAAACAGGACTAAACATCTCCTTCGATAAGTCCGTATACATGTCAGATAACAAAAGTAAAACATCCGCCCTCAAAACCCAACACGGAATGCTCAAAAGAGTCAACCACTTCTAATACTTAGGAGAAATTATACAGCAAAACGGAAACGACGTACTTACATTGCAAAACAGAATAGCAAAACTAGAAATGGCCTACGTACAAACAAGGAACTTTTACAACAAAAAATGCATATCTAGAAACGCCAAACTTAGACATCTAAACACAGTCGTTCTACCACAAGTCTTATACGCAGCCGAAACCCTAACATTTCATAGGAAAGGATTATTAACAAAACTAAATAAAATATACAGGAGATTCGCCCAGACAATCCTAGGAACAGTTTTCGACCCAGAAACCAAGATCCACAAGAAGAGAACGAACAAACACATAATGAATTTCCTAGGCGAAACTCTAACAACTAAGCTCATAAAACGTCGACTACAATATTACGGTCACATGATGAGATTCCAAAACAAAAATAACGAAACTTACAAAATGATCACATATCAAGAAAGTTTTAAAACCAAAGATAGATGGATCAAAGAAATCGAAGCAAACCTAAACACCATAAACGCTTCACGTAACGATGTAATAGATGGAACTGCCTTTAGAAGGAAAATAAAAGATTTTGGGAATTTCTTGACTGCAGAAACAAGGCAGAGGACATGGACGCAGGAACAAAGGGAGAAGGTTGGCGAGAGGATGAAGGCGTACCATGCGAACAAGCGACAGCTTAAAAAATAATTTTACATAACCAGTGCGTTCTTTATATAAGATAATACAATAAAAAAAAAACACAAAAAAATTTGAATAATATGAACTTATTTAAATGACACGCGTCATTCATAGATCAGTTTATTGAACAGCTTTGAATCATTGTGTCATAAAGTAACAGCTAACAAGGTGTTCTTCATAACTGCCTCAATCCAGTAACCAAGTTATTCATCGTGTGGTACCGGATGATTGTAAACAATAGACAGGATAATGTGTAAACAAAATGATAGAGTAATAGTTACCGATTAGCTCTAGGAGCAGTGTATGGTCCCCAAGTATCTCCAGCCTTGTACTCTAGTATCAAATGGACGTCATCCTTATCTACAGCACGACCCACAACTGTAAACACGTATTAAATAATAAAACATGTATAATATAATAAACATATTGTATTAAATGATAAAAAAATCTGGTGTGAAACACTCACACAACTTTCTCTTGCCAGTGCAAATAATTAACAATAAACCTAACATTATTAATAAAATATTAGAAATAAACAACAAAACTAACCTCAATAAACATAACCTTATTTTAATCATGAGTGAAAGACGACGCAAAATGAAAATCAAACTCAATTCGGCATAAAAGTACGGAAAATCACTCTTTGACGCTAAACTAGGCTCTGTAGTGAAAAATGCTTTAAATAAAAGTTGTAGATCTTTTTATTTCCTATAAAATTTATTACATACACTTTTGTCCTAAAATGCATTCTAAGGCTGAAATCCTAAAAAAACCGATTTTTCACACGTTTTCGTGAGAAAAAATCAGAAAATCACTAATTACTGCTAAACTAAGCGTTATACAAAAAAATGTTTGAAATAAAAGTTGTAGGATTTTTAATTCTCTACAACTTTTATTATGTACATTTTTGCGCTAAATTGCATATTAAAGCTGTAATCTTAAAAAAACTATGTTTTTACGTGAAAACAGCCTCACCCAGAATTTCAGCAAACATGACGCCTACCCTATCTTGTAGAGAATAAAAAATTTAGTAAACCAGGCGATTTTAAAAGAAATCGTAGGACAAGTTTTTGAGAAAATCGCAAAAAAGTGAAAAATAATACGAATAAACTACTACTTCCGGTTGACCGATTTTGATGAAAATGTTCGTGTCGGGTCCGGTAGTGGTATGTAACTTAAGTTTCAAGTTTCAAGTTCGTACAATGTTCCGTTCTAGAGATATTCTGTTCACACACACACACACACACACAGACCAATCGCTAAAAACATGTTTGTGTGGGTTCAGGGGGTCTGAAAACGTATAGATCCGGTGAAGAGTGTATTTGTTGTGATGGACATGAAAACAATACTTTCCTTCCTATATATTCATATAGGCAAGAGAAAGTAAAAATGGGATCATTAACAAAATATTTCATTTTATCAGCCGAAAGGTTTTACTAAGTAGGACAAGGAATGAGAAGGTTTACCTTGCCGAGTTGAAAAGTATGCTATCGGCATGGCAGACCCCCCTCTGAAAAGCATCTTACTTTCCACCCAGCAAATGACACCTTCACTTCATTCACCACAGAGGGTCCGGCTAAATAATGAAATTCATTACTTTCAGAGGAGACACCTTTACACCTGTTCTGTTGTTAAATGGTTCAGTCATTTAATTGGCAACAAACCCTCAAACTAACAGTCTGTTACATTAAGGGGAGCAGACCATTTTCATTACCCCTATTAAATTAGATGATAACGCCCTCAACCAAGTGAAAACATACAAGTACTTGGGTAGTAACATTTCAGAAGATGGTAAACACAGAGAGGACATAAAGCGTCGTATAACAGAGGCAAAAGCTATTTTTATTGGTAAGCGACATGTGTTTTCCTCAAATAGTCTCAGGTTAGAAATGAGAAAGAGACTAATAAAAAGCTGCATTTGCAGTGTTGCCCTCTATGGCTCAGAAACTTGGACTATTGGTAAGGTGGAGGAAAGAGCACTCAATGCTTTTGAAGTACGGTGTTGGAGACGAATGCTTAAGTTGAAGTGGACTGACAGAGTTAGTAATGAGGAAGTATTTCAAAGGGCTGAGGAGAACAGATCTCTTTTGAAAATTCTAAAGGACAGACGACACTCTTGGCTTGGCCATGTAATAAGACACAATGTATTCACGTTAAGAATATTAGAAGGAATGATAATTGGACAAAGGGCTCGTGGAAGACCCCGGCTACAGTATTTGAAACAAATTACCAAAGATCTAGGGATCCAGAGCTACATCCAACTAAAAACTATAGCTCTGGACAGAAAACGATGGAAAGCTGCCTACCAATCGCATGATTGAAGCTAAAGAAGAAGATACTTGCAATACTAACTTAGGTAGATTTTTTGTAGAAACCGTTAAAGCTACAAAGCTGAGCTTTGGCACACCTTTCTACAGTACCGTTTTACAAATTTGTACCGGAGCTTTTTCATTTATCTTCATCCAATCTATAAATGATTTTTATTCTCAAAAAATGTTCAAATGTGCCCAAATTTTTTTATAAAAAATACACCCAAAAAATAAAAACTCCAAAATTTATGAAATAGCTCTGGAGTAAATACAAACCTTATTACTAAAATGTAGTGTGTGAAATTTCACACTCCTAGGTGTGATGGTTCCTAAAATAAGTGTACCTAAAGGCAAAAAATACAATATGCGGAAAATGCGGATGTAGTAAAAGCATAATATCTTCGTTCAAAAATAAATCTTTATATTGCATCCTGCAGTTTGAAATTATTTCTATTTCATATAATGAATTAACATAATAATTTCACTAACCTTCTTTTTAAACTGCGTCACCTTTATTTTAATTTCTACTTACACGTGTTTCGGTGGATCCACCATCATCAGAGTAAATGAAAAATTGAAACTAAAAAATTTTTTCTCATTTTGAATGAACAAATAAAATTTAGGAATGATGAAGTGATATTGACTGCTGCTGCTATCTACAGTAAATATGAGAAGGGATAAATTGAAATAAATTAATTTTAAATCAGTTTTATACAAGTGACTGAAGATGTACCATCTTCTGTAAATTTTAAATAAAACGAGAAAAAATTGTTTAGTTTCAAATTTTCATTTACTCTGATGATGGTGGATCCACCGAAACACGTGTAAGTAGAAATTAAAATAAAGGTGACGCAGTTTAAAAAGAAGGTTAGTGAAATTATTATATTAATTCATTATATGAAATAGAAATAAAAGCATAATACCGTAACAGAAACACCTATTGCCAATTGGAATTAACTTCCAAACAAAAACACACCAATATTTGCTCTACAGCTGATTTGTACGCATTCTAGAAATTATCGTTTTTATGTAAATGTGATCTCCGTAATGTTAGAGCAGTAACATGATTATATTAATCTCAATTTACAAGAATGAAAAACGTGAAAAAACATCAAAATAAACACTACGTACCCCATCAATGTAAAAACATAATTTTTCTCAACAGAAAAAGCAACAAATGTCATGTTATATATCAATTTAAATAGGGAAAAACTATCGATCAATATAAATTGAAAATCAATATTTTTTATTAAAATCAGTCTGCTCCCCTTAGCACACTCCAACTGTCTGTTACCACTAGATAGGACCCTATCGTAGAATTATTACACCGATCAAATTTGTGGTAAAATATCATCTGGGATATTTGCATTAAAACAAATTGCTAGATTATATGATAAAAAATTGCTTATAGCAGCTTATCATGGTTTAATTTTATCTCATATCAGGTATGCCATATTAGTATGGGGTAATTCATCACAGTGTAACATGGAAAGAGTTTTTAAAATACAGAAAAAAGCTATTAGGTGTATGATGGGAGTCAACCACCTTACCTCATGCAGATCACTTTAAAGAGCTGCAATTGCTCACGGTTCCTTCTTTATACATTTTTAAAGTGATAATCTACGTAAAGCAAAATATCTTTTTACAGAATTTAGATGTTCACAACCACTTCACAAGAAACAGAATCGATTATTATGTTGCTAATCACAACACTAAATTGTTTGAACAAAAACCAACTTATGCAGGTAGAAAATACATCAATAAATTGCCACAAGGTTTAAAAAGTTGTGACAATTTAAGTGATTTTAAAAAAAAGCTAAAACAATATTTTGATTGATGAAACATTTTACAGCGTGCACGAATTCCTTTCTAAATAATTTAGATTGAAAAATATTTAACTTGTAATTAAACAAATATTGTGTACTATTTGATACAATGGGGTTCATGACAAGCCTACTGAGTTAAGCAGTAACGGGAAAAAATTATTGGTAAGTGATGAATTTATCATTGTGTTTGACCTTTTTATTTTTTATTTTGTGTCATGACAAGCCTACTGAAGTAAGCAGTAGCAAAAACAAATTTTTGGTGGTAAGTGATGAATTTATCATTGTGATAAACTACAATGACTAAACTATATGTGATAAACTTTCAGTTTATCAGTTTTACGCTTGATATGTCCTATACTCCCGCAAGGAGTCTCCTGGATGAAAAAAATAAAAAAATTAACCAGTATGTGAGTTTTATTAAGCCTAACCTCAAATTATGTTGTTTAATGGCCAATTTAATTGTTAGAGTAAAACCAAAGAGCTCAGTGAATGAAGATGCTACAGTTGAGCTGTTGTTAGTTTGCTCCTACTGTAAACAAACCAAAGCCACCTACTACAGGGTGCACGCTACACTCCACCACTTTACGGATGTCTTATTCCTATCAACACGTTGACTGCCGCACTAAATTTTACGATACTTACAGCAGGGCCATCGTACTTTTTTTTTTATTTTTCACATTTTATTCCTTTTTTCTTATTTTACTTCATTTATTAATTAAAATAATAACAGCTTTTTTTTTGTAAAATTAAGTTGTGACACATTTTTGGGTCACATGGTCTGCTGGAATGATTTTACATTTCAGAGCCATGTGACCCATTTTTGCGTCACAATAAAAACAGTAATTAACGTACCTAATTGTGTTCAGTTGCAAAGTATTCTAGACTATTTCTTTCAACCGAAATAAGCAAAAGAAATAATAAAATTACAAATAATAGCAACATTCTAGTAGAGGACTACAAGGGAAACTACCTGTATACGAAATATGCTATTATTTGAAAAATGCCAACTATTTAAACAGTCTTAAGTGTATAATGTCACTCTCTGAAGCTCTGGCTTTTGAAACCACAAAACACGGCTTAAAAATCACTCATGTACTGTGACTAATTTTTGATGCACGTGGCCCATTTTTAAAGACAAGTGTGACACATATTTGAGTCACGTAGCAGTCAACGTGTTAAGGGGGTAGTCAACTCAAGATGAAATTTTTAAATTTTGATTGTTTTTTGCATTTACTTGAAGTTTAAAATTTTATGAATCACAGCATTTGTTTACTTTGTTTGTACGTTGACAAAAAGTTACAAAAACATTTGTTTAAAATAAAGCTCACTAGCAAGGCTTGTTGAATAATTATTCTTCAACTTTAAGTTTTCCGGAAATGTGGTTTTTGCACGATTGTACATTCTCGAGAATTAAATATTTCGGTTAGTATTGGAGATAATTGAATGATGTTTTTTTTCAAATGTTGTGTTTGAAATGAAGTGAAGGTGTCATTTGCAAGGTGGAAAGTAAGTGCTTTGTGGAGGGCCTGGCATGCTGATAAGCATACTGTTTCAACTCAGTAAGTTGTGGCAATAGTAAACCACCTCACTCCTCGTTTTTACTTAGTAAACCTCTAGAGGTTCAAACCAGCCTTTCGGCTGTTAACCTAAACAACATTTTTATTATGTGCTTGAAGGGGGTAGTCAACTCAAGAAGACAATTTTTTTAAATTTTGATTGTTGTTTGCATTTATTTGAAGTTTAAAATTTTCTGAATCACTTTATTTTTGTTTACTTTGTAAGTTGACAAAAAGTTATAAAAACATTTGTTTAAAATAAAGCTCACTAACAAGGCAAGTGAAATTATTCCTTCAACTTTAAGTTTTCCGGAAATGTGGTTTTTCATGATTGTACATTGTTGGGAATTAAATATTTTGGTTTGCATAGGAGATATTTGGAAGATGTTTTTTTTCAAATATTCATAATTTCTTGCTCCATTGTCTGTGGAATGATTATTAAAAAAAACCTTAATACAGATTTGGTTATAAAATAATTTGTGAATACATAAAATAAATATTTTGAAAATACGGTTTCTCTTCAATAAATTCCTTGTCAGAAAAAAAAATACATACAATCGCATACAACAGATAATAGACAGCAATTTTCTGTATTTTGTAGCATAAGAGAATCATGTTGATATCTTTCTTGGTTCCTGAGATATTTGATTCCCTGTAAAAGCCCACTTTTCCAACCTTACTTTTATATTAGGGGCTGTAAATAATTTTTTGGCTTGGTTCAAATGGTAGATTATTTCTAGTAAATTACTCTTTCATTTATAATGAATAATCATAAATTATAGCCAGAAGTTTTCATTTTCATTTTCTCGGTTGACTACCCCCTTAAGTTAACTGTTTTTTAAATTATAAGTACTAAAAACATCAGTCATGATATGATGTAGGCATAACAATTTCAATTATAAAAATACTTTTAAAAGTATTTTTTATTTAAATACTTTAGAAAGTATTTTGTTGTTACTTTTTATTCAGCGTGTACATATTTTGATATAATGCGCATGCTCAGTGACGTCATTATTTGTTTACATTAGGAGCTAACTAGCACAGACTATATGTACCATTTTTTTAAAAACTGATTTTTGCAATTGAATCGGTGAGTGGAAAAAAGGTAACATTCCAAAAAATGCGAAATTGAACGAAGATAGCAGTTTTGTTAAGTTTACTTCGGCGCATGTATTGGTTGATAAAAGGGAAATATTCCTTCTACCTATCCAAAAGCAGCTAAGCTACATTAACAATTTAGTAGAGTGGAAGAAAAAGGATAATATTCCACGAATATTACCCTTCTTCCATTCAATAGCAAACACCAGTTGGACCCCACTGGTTTCTGTCTTATTATTATCATTGTTGTTTAGGTCACCAGCCGAAAGGCTGGTTTGAACCTGAAGAGGTTTTACTAAGTACAGGAGTGAGGTGGTTTACCATTGCCTTCCTCACTGAGTGGAAAAGTACGCTTATCAGCATGCCGGGCCCTCTGAAAAGCACATATATTCCACTCTGCAAATGACACCTTCACTTCATTCACCACAGGGTCTGGCTGTATAATGGAATTCATTACTTTCAGAGGAGATAACTCTGATTAGTGTCTTTTATTATTATCATCAAAATGTAACTGTAAATTATTTTGAAATAAAAATAAAGTTTGTTGGAGCATATTGGCGCATTATATTGTTTTTTCAACTTAATTTTTCCCATTCACTTGTACCAACCAAATCTAGAAAAAGGTGAACAGTCGACATATTAATAATCAAAAATCAATCCCATGATTATTGTAAAACAAATTCTAAACTCACCAGTAGAAAGCTTTAATACAGTTCTACAAATTACCAATTGAACATTTTACCATTAAACCAAAAACAAAGTCACAAAACAGTTTTTTTACTTTCTCTTGCCTATATTATATAGGAAGGAAAGTATTGTTTTCATGTCGATTTTTCGAAATCGAGTTTTCACCGGATCTATACGTTTTCAGACCCCCTCAACCCAAAAAACATGTTTTTAGCGATTGGTCTGTGTGTGTGTGTATACAAAATATCTCAAGAACGGAACGTCGTACGAACTTGAAACTTAAGTTACATACCACTACCGGACCTGACACGAACATTTTCATCAAAATCGGTCAACCGGAAGTAGTAGTTTATTTGTGTAATTTTTCACTTTTTTGCGATTTTCTCAAAAACTGGTCCTACGATTTTTTTTAAAATCGCGTGGTTTACTCATTATTTTATTCTCTACAAGATAGGGTAGGCGTCATGTTTGCTGAAATTCTTGGTGAGGCTGTTTTTACGTAAAAACATAGTTTTTTTAAGATTACAGCTATTTTTAATATTACAGCTATTTAAGATTACAGATTTTTTAATATGCAATTTAGCGCAAAGATTTATATAATAAAAAATGTAGAGATTTTAAAAACCTACAACTTTTATTTCAAACATTTTTTTGTATAACGCTTAGTTTAGCAGTAATTAGCGATTTTCTGATTTTTTCTCACGAAAACGTGTGAAAAATCAATTTTTTAAAGATTTCGGCCTTAGAATGCATTTTACGACAAAAGTGTAGTATATAATAAATTTTATAGTAAATAAAAAGATCTACAACTTTTATTTAAAGCATTTTTCACTACAGAGCCTAGTTTAGCGTGAAAGAGTGATTTTCTGTATTTTTAAGCCGAACTGAGGGTGATTTTCATACTGCGTCTTTCACTCATGATTAAAATTAGGTTACGTTTTTTGAGGTTAGTTTTTTGTTTATTTCTAATGTTTTATGACGAATGTTACGTAATATTGTTAATTATTTACATTGGCAAGAGAATGTTGTGTGAGTGTTTCACACCAGATTTTTTAATTTCTCCAAAATGAGGATTTTGGAATATTACCCTTTTTCCACTCACCGATTCAATTGATGAAGGTGTTGTCTGCCAACTACATCATTTTATATCCTGTTATTAGTCATGATAGTTTTTAACTGATTATGTGACAGTCGTAAACAGTAGCCTAGCAAAAGGGATTTATCTTCACCTAAGTCAAAAGTGAGGTTATGCTGAAAACAATAATATTTTTACTTTCTCTTGTCTGTTGTTGTTTAGGTCATCAGCCTAAAGGCTGGTTTGAACCTGTAGAGGTTTTACCAAGTAAAACGAGGAGTCAGGTGGTTTACCATTGCCACAACTCACTGAGTGGAAAAGTACGCTTATCAGCATGCCAGGCCTTCTGAAAAGCATATATTTTCCACTCTGCAAAGGACACATTCACTTCATTCACCACAGGGTCTGGCTGTATAATGAAATTCATTACTTTAAGACGAGATAACTGTGGTTAGTGTCACAGTACACCTCTACCTCTTCTCTTCTTAAATAGTTCAGTCATATAAGTGGCTGACTATGTGATAAGAAACACAACTATTTTATGTAGCCCTGGACCAAACAGATTAAGTGTAAATAATCTGAAACTCCACCTGTCTATTATGGGAATAGTATGTAGTTATAGAATAATATGTTAACATAGTGGGGCAATTCTGTAGTGGGGATCATCATACGAACTTGAAACTTAAGTTACATACCACTACTAGACTTAACACGAACAATCCCCACTACAGAATCGGCTGGTTTCTCTTGCTTATATGAATATAAATGCCAAAAACGGGCAGGTGGAGTGTTATTTTAATTGCACTTAATCTGTTAGTTGCAGGGCTAAAAAAAAATAGTTCTGTTTCTTCTTATCATATAGTCAGCCACTTATATGACTGAACTATTTAAGAACAGAAGAGGTAGAGGTGTACTGTGACACTAGTCAGAGTTATCTCCTCTGAGAGTAATGAATTTCACTATGCTGCCAGACCCTGTGGTGAATGAAGTGAAGGTGTCATTTGCAGGGTGAAAAGTGAGTGCTTTTCGGAGGGCCTGGCATGCTGATAAGCATACTCTTTCAACTCAGTGAGGAAGGCAATGGTAAACCACCTCACTCCTCGTTTTTACTTAGTAAAACCTGTAGAGGTTCAAACCAGCCTTTCGGCTGTTGACTTAAACAACAATAATATATGAATATATAGGAAGGATTGTATTGTATTCATGTCGATTTTAACAAATACACTCTTCACCCGAGCATACACCTAAACAGACACCCTCAACTCACACAACATGTTTTTAGCGATTGGTCTGTGTGTGTGAACAGAATATCTCAAGAACGGAACATCGTACGAACTTGAAACTTAAGTTACATAACACTACCGGACCCGACACGAACATTTTCATCAAAATCGGTCAACCGAAAGTAGTAGTTTATTCGTGTAATTTTTCACTTTTTTGCGATTTTTTCAAAAATGAGTCCTAAGATTTTTTTTTAAAAATCGCCTGGTTTACTAAATTTTTTATGCTCTATATGTTAGGGTAGGCGTCATGATTGCTGAAATTCTTGGTGGGGCTGTTTTAACGTAAAAAAAATAATTTTTGTTAAGATTACGGCTTTAATATGCATTTTAACGCAAAAATTTATATAACAAAAATTTTAGAGAATTTAAAATTCTACAACTTTTATTGCAAACATTTTTTGTATAACGCTTAGTTTAGCAGTAATTAGAAATTTTCTGTTTTCCTCACGAAAACGTGTGAAAAATCGATTTTTTAAGATTTTGGCCTTACAATGCATTTTACGACAAAAGCGTAAGTATATAATCAAATTTATAGGAAATTAAAAGATCTAAAACTTTTATTTAAGCTTTTATTTTTAAGCATTTTGCTTTACAGAGCCTAGTTTACCGTGAAAGAGTGATTTTCCGTATTTTTAAGCTAAACTGAGATTGATTTTCATTTTTCGTCTTTCACTCATGATTAAAATTTGGTTATGTTATTAAAGTTAGTTTTTTGTATCTTTTTTTCTAATGTTAGGTTTATTGTTAATTATTTGCATTGGCAAGAGAAAGTTGTGTGAGTGTTTCACACCAGATTTTTTTATTACTAATGTTAGGTTTATTGCTAATTATTTGCATTGGCCAGAGAAAGTTGTGTGAGTTTCACTGCAATTGTTTTACTTTCGCTTGCCTATATGAATAGGCCTACTTACTCAGAAAATCACTCAAACATGATTCTGTTAAATATTTAATCATTTTGAACTAATTAATAACTAACAATGTTGAAATTATTAACAATAAAAACATTACTTGTAGCCCGAATACACGAGAAAATGTACCCGTTTAATTTTTCATAAAAATATGGTAAACGGTTTTAGAAATATCCAAAAATGAGGGTTTGCTACAAGATGAACAGTTCCAAAGTTGAAAGAATATTTTATTATTAATTTAAAAATAACCCACCGGGTTGGTCTAGAGGTACAGTCGTCGCCAAAATCAGCTGTTTAACAGCTGATTTTCGGAGACGAAGGTTCCTGGTTCAAATCCTAGTAAAGGTAGTTCGCCAAAATCAGCTGTTTAACAGCTGATTTTCGGAGACGAAGGTTCCTGGTTCAAATCCTAGTAAAGGTAGTTACTTTTATACGAATTTGAATACTAGACAGTGGTTGTGGGTGTACTTTGATAATTGGGGTTCAATTAACCATATTCTCTCAGGAATGGTCGGCCTGGGTCTGTACAAGACTACACAGTCTCATTTACACGTCATACACATCATCCTCATCTCATTCGGTCATGGGGTTGCTTATTGTTCTCAATTGAACAGATTGCAACGTACACAAATTAGGAAAAAAAAATTTTTAAATGAACACTCATTACACTGAATTAATTTTATTACTTAATATTATATTTTATTAAAACGAATTTAAAGTAAAGAAAACATTAATATAAAAAATTATTTTAACATTAAAAAATAATATTTTAAAATAATTATCTTGGTTACTATGCGAGATGACGTCATTCTTCGATGTGATTGGTTAAGAATTGACCAATCAGCATTGTTAAAACCAATTATTACCATATATGGTAATGTTTAACCCCTTGCTATGCGGATGAGTCATCAACTTTAGCTATACGGTACCGATGCGTCCTACAGTTAACATTGAAATTTTAAAACGTGAAATCGGCAATTCTAACGGATTAATCGAACAATTTTAAAAAATTTCGCGGAACTTCATGTTTTCTAAGGTATATATTATTTAATTATTATTTTATTAAACATTATTTTCCTTTTTTTGCACCACTACATATAGCTATGATATATAATGAACAGCCAGAACAAAACAAATTAAATATTATATCACTCACCTCAGAGTATTACATTTATTTAAGATCTTTCGCCTCCCTCGGAGGAGACATCATCAGTATACACACTAAACACATATAACATTAAAACAATTATGGTCAAAGACCATAATTATAATAATAGGAAATAATTGACGTGGTCCAAAGACCACGTCAATATTCGGCCGAAATATTAAATAGGTAATATTAAAAAATAAAACTGACATTAAAATTTATTAGTTATTGAGATAAAACGTACACTTCAATAAAAATCACTTTTAACACAAGACAGATGTTGTGTGATTCCTATGGTCTCAATGTCCACCCTCATACTGAAATGAAATCTTCTAAATTAATAAAACTATCGTCTTATAAGAGGGGGAATTGTTTTGACAGCTGATTGAATACAAAACGGTCAATGTAAAATACGATTCCCTTTAAAACAAAAAAATGGTATATTTTGTTTTTTTTTATTCATTTTTTGTGTAACGTCGTAGATTGATTTTCTGACTCATTTTTAACGCCTGCGAATGTAAGTTATTAAATTGAATAAAAGTTTTTTTTGTTGCGTCGAACAGTTGAGACCTTTTTACATTCAATTCCTTTTGTTTAATCATAATCGGTAATTAACTTTACTTATTAAATGCAAAAAATACAATTAATGTTAACATATTTACCAATTCCCGCCTAGGGGACATTCCTGTGCGCGGGAATAAGTTGTACACGACAACATTTTTTGTCATTTTGTATTTTGTTGTTTGTATGTACTATAAATTATTGGTAAGTAATTACTAAAAATATTTTCAATAATATATTTATTACGCAGCTAACTCAAACTTAATCTAGTTATACAATTTACAATTCTAAATAATTAAAAATCTGGTGTGAAACACTCACACAACTTTCTCTTGCCAATGCAAATAATTAATAATAAACCTAACATTAGTAATAAAAATGAATATTTTAAAATCTACAACCTTTTTTGAAGTTTCAAGTTCGTACGATGTTCCGTTCTTGAGATATTCTGTTCACACACACACACACACGCACACGCACACGCACATACACGTAGGGTGATACATTTTAGAGTTGTCTGTATGTCGTCAACACGAGCAGTGTAATTACGGTTTACGGTTTATGGTAGGGCGCTTATGAACAATTGAACGAATTTAAAGATAAACCGAGTTCAAGTGAAAACATTTCATTCTATTAAGAAGTGACCGTGGAACAGTTACAGTGTGAAATAAGTGTAAATTTGCGTTAGTGCCGAAATGAAAATGAGTGACTTTACGGTGGTGAACGAGCAGAGGAAAGGACGAGCACCGAATGTTCACCTTGGTGAGTAGCACTTTTTATTTTATTCTGGTTGACACCCAATTTTGTTTTTTTTATATTTCAGGTTTTCGATAATAATTATAACAACGAATTGCATGGTTTTCATTTTATTCTGGGTTAATATTTGGTGAAAGGTTTATGCATGTTAGTTTATTTTAATAAGTCATTCTTGCAGTGGTCTTCCGAAAATGGCGGTGAAAGCGCCAAATGCGATAAATTAGGCTCACTTCCCTCCATCTGAGGTTTGAAGCATATTCGCAGGCAGCCCTTTTCGGAATATGCACGATTGACATGTACTATTAAGTTGTAGCATGTATTATGCATGTTATTACGTTGATTTATTTGAACAAATTGGAAATTTTCCTAATTTTAGTTGTTTATTTTATGATATCTATAAGTTTTATAGATATTTTATACCTATATAGAATATAGATTTATAGATTTTATATACATAAAATTGTGATTTTGTCTGTAGATTTTTTGTACAATTTTTCAGAACGCCCCAAATTTTGTTTCTACGCCAGATCTATCAAGTAAACACTAAAAATAAGTTCAGCTGAATTTTTTTTGCTTGTTGTCTGTAAGTTACGGCATCATGTAAACACCGCTGAATTAAATTTTACACAGGTTTTATCATTTACAGCTAATGTGTTCCAGATCTTTGTTAAAACAAATTTATTTTGCATATTTATTATTTATTTATTTTTATTTACAGTGGACACTCGATTACTCGAAATCCGATAACTCGAAATTCTCGGTAACTCGAAATATAACTTGGGTCCCTAGACTTTCGTATCCAAGTCCATATAAAATAATCCGGTTATCTTGAAATGAAGTTTCGATAACTCGAATTTTCAAACATTTTCAACATCAAAAAATCGGAAAATAAACGTTTATTTCTATTGAAATTATGACTTTATTACCTATAAATTATTATTGTAGTTTTTTTGTTTAAAATATGTAGGCCTACTGTATTGTTTATTGTTTAATCATTAGTATGTAGGCTTACTGTAGTAAACAAATTATGTAATACGAATTTCAAATACTGTACTGGATTTAAATTCAAAAAATAAAATACAGTACTACATCTGCCCATAACAGCCCATGACAGGTGGAGTGTCAAATTATTTACACTCAACCTGTTAGTTGCAGGGCTAAAATAAATAGTTGTGTTTCTTATCACATGGTCACCCAATTAAATGACTGAATCATTTAATAAGAGAAGAGGTAGAGGTGTGTTAGGTGACACTAATCAGAGTTGTCTCCTCTGAAATTAATGTATTTCATTATACAGTTGGATTGTGTGGTGAATAAAGTGAAGGTGTCATTTGCAGAGTGGGCCCGGCATGCTGATAAGCGTACTTTTCCACTGAGTGAGTTGTGTCAATGGTAAACCACGTGACTCCTCGTTGTTACTCAGTAAAACCTCTACGTGTTCAAACCAGCCTACAGGCTCATCACCTAAACAACAACACAGTAGGCCTACATGCAGTACTATGATGGCAGTAGAATGTACGACCTTGCAGTACTGTTGTACTAAATTCAAATTTCGATAACTCGAATGTTTAGGTTCCACCTTTGGACTTTGAGTTATCGAGAGTCTACTGTATTTTGCATTTTTTTGCACTCGTTCACTCTCGGTTGGCATATGGAATTGTATGTTACGGTAGTAGGCCTACATACGTCACTCACATTCGTTCGGTGATTAATCTGCAAAAATCTTTTCTATACTCTATTAACGGACACAAAAAGCGCGATCGTATCAGCCTATTCCAAGAATTTTGAGTCGTACCTCTCAGGCATTTATTTGTGTAGCCTATAAGGTGCTCCTTCAATTCTATTGGGCGTTTGGTAACCGCAAAGTAATAATTGATCTCAATAAAACCAATTTATTGTTCTACTAAGTATGCTGGAAAAATAAGGACAAGAAAGTCAAATACAGTAGAACCTCTTTAATCCGGCACGTTTGGGACTCGAAGCTTGCCGGATTAAAGGAAATTCCGGACTATGGAGGTTACTTATAAAAATACAGGAGTCGTATAAAAAATAACACAATTTGCACAAAAAACTTTTACTGTATGTATTTATTATTTGTTGTTGTTTCGGTCAACAGCCGAAAGGCTGGTTTGAACCTCCAGAGGTTTTACTAAGTAAAACGAAGAGTGAGGTGGTTTACCATTGCCTTCCTCACTGAGTGAAAAAGTATGCTTATCAGCATGCCGGGCCCTCTGAAAAGCACATATTTTCCACTCCGTAAATGACACCTTCACTTCATTCACCACAGGGTCTGGCTGTACAATGAAATTCATTACTTTCAGAGAAGATAACTGTGATTAGTGTCACAGTACACCTCTACCTCTTCTCTTATTAAATGATTCAGTCATTTAATTAGCTGACCATTAGATAAGAAACAGAACTATTTATTTTAGCCCTGCAACGAACAAATTGAGTGTAAATAATTTGACACTCCACCTGTCTGTTAGGGGCAGTATTTATTATTTAAACAATATAAATCAATATATAATACAGTACAGGAGAAATATTAAAATGCATTTTAATGCAGTACAGTACATGATGAAATAAATTTGAATACGGTACAGTACTGTACTATTGGTGGTTTTTAGCAACAGCACTGGTAGATGGCTGGAAAAAAGATCTAATATCTACTTGCTTCTTACGACTAGTATTTTTTTTATTTAAAAAATCATTTTTTATTACATGCAAGTTCATCATAAGTTCGGTCATACTGTATTATTTATTTGACTCAGCAAATTTTACAAACGTGACGCTTTGTGGCTGTTGAGTGTCGGGTTGCTCACTTTACAACGTTCATTGTGAAGAAGAAGGCAATTCTATAATTTTTGTCTATTGCCGTTGATGCCGGTTTATAGACAATTCCGGACTATAGAATGCCGTATTAAGGAGGTTTTACTGTTGTACATTTGTTCAGAAGTCATTTCTTTATGTTGAGGGGCGGTTCGTCAACGCACTTCCATCGTATTTACACAGTAGCCCTATCATATCACCACATCATATGAAACAAACTTAAAATGTCATATCCTATCGATATACGAGCAACAACTTGAGAAACTGTTCCTAGTTTTAAAATAACTGTTCTCTGATTATTTTTTGTTTTCCTCATTGCAGTAGTTTTTTTTTGTTGTTTCTGTGCTCTTTAATTGAATTAATTCTCATAAGTAATAATCTGGTGTGAAACACTCACACAACTTTCTCTTGCCAATGCAAATAATTAACAATAAACCTAACATTAGTATTAAAACATTAGAAATGAACAAAACACTAACCTCAAAAAACATTAGTGAAATACGTAAAATTAAAATCGACCTCAGTTTAGCTTAAAAATACGGAAAATCGCTCATTCACGCTAAACTAGGCACTGTACAAAAAAATGCTTAAAATAAAAGTTGTAGATCTTTTAATTTCCGATAAATTTTATTATATCCACTTTTGTCGTAAAATGCATTCTAAGGCCGAAATCTTAAAAAAATAGATTTTTCACACGTTTTCGTGAGAAAAAAACATAAAATTGCTAATTACCGCTAAACTAAGCGTTATACAAAAAAATGTTTGAAATAAAAGTTGTAGAATTTTAAATTCTCTACATTTTTTATTGTATTATACATTTTTGCGCTATAATACATATTAAAGCCGTAATCTTAAAAAAACACTTTTTTTACGTAAAAACAGCCTCACCGAGAATTTCAGCAAACATGGCACCTACCCTATCTTGTAGAGAATAAAAAGTTCAATAAACCAGGCCATTTTTAAAAAAATCGTAGGACCAGTTTTTGAGAAAATCGCAAAAAAGTGAAAAATTATACGAATAAACTACTATTTCCGGTTGACCAATTTTGATGAAAATGTTCGTGTCGGGTCCGGTAGTGGTATGTAACTTAAGTTTCAAGTTCGTACAATGTTCCGTTCTTGAGATATTTTGTACACACACACACACACATACACAGACCAATCGCTAAAAACATGTTTTTTGGGTTCAGGGGTCTGAAAACGTATAGATCCGGTGAAAACTTGATTTCAAAAAATCGACATGAAAACAATACTTTCCTTCCTATATATTTATATCGGCAAGAGAAAGTAAAAAGTAAAAAAAAACTAACCTCAATAAACATAACCTAATTTTAATCATGAGTGAAAGACGCAAAATGAAAATCAACCTCAGTTTGGCTTAAAAATACGGAAAATCACTCTTTCACGCTAAACTAGGCTCTGTAGAGAAAAATTCTCAAAATAAAAGTTGTAGATCTTTTATTTTCCTATAAATTAAAATTTATAAATTTAATTTAAAAATTTAATTATTATTAATTAATTATTATTAATTTTATTATTTAATTATTTAATTTATAAATTTATAAATTTATTTATTGTATACACTTTTGTCGTAAAATGCGTACTAAAGCCAAAATCTTAAAAAATCGATTTTTCACACGTTTTCGTGAGAAAAACCAGAAAATCGCTAATTACTGCTAAACTAAGCGTTATACAAAAAAATGTTTGAAATAAAAGTTGTAGAATTTTAAATTCTCTACAACTTTTGTTATATAAATTTTTGCGCTAAAATGCATATTAAAGCCGTAATCTTAAAAAGAAAATGTTTTTACGTAAAAACAGCCTCACGGAGAATTTCAGCAAACATGACGCCTACCCTATTTTGTAAAGAATAAAAAATTGAGTAAACCAGGCGATTTTTAAAAAAATCGTAGGACAGTTTTTGAGAAAATCGCAAAAAAGTGAAAAATTATACGAATAAACTACTACTTCCGTTTGACCGATTTTGATTAAAATGTTTGTGTCGGGTCCGGTAGTGGTATGTAACTTAGGTTTCAAGTTCGTACGATGTTCCGTTCTTGAGATATTCTGTTCACACACACACACTTAGACCAATCGCTAAAAACATGTTTGTGTGGGTTCAGGGGGTCTGAAAACGTATAGATCCAGTGAAAACTCGATTTCTAAAAATCGACATGAAAACAATACTTTCCTTCCTATATATTCATTTAGGCAAGAGAAAGTAAAAAATAGTAACTAAAATAAAACGCAACGATAACCAAACAAACCAAAACACAATTAGGATGGTGCAATCACATCACAATACAAACATCAGCTGTATACAAAGTGAAATATATTAGTTATATTTTAACGCATGGTTAGATTCACTAAACGATTGCAAAGAGAATAAAATTAGTTGCAATGCCATCTGATGGATCTGCAGATAACTAAAAAAGTGATTAGATCGACACACAGCACAACTTTATTACATAATGTACAGTCCAGCCTCTCTTAGTTTGCTCCTAATGTAAACAAACAATGACGTCACTAAGCATGCGCATTATATCAAAATGTGTACACACTCATTAAAAAGTAACAACAAAATACTTTCAAAAGTATTTAAATACAAAATACTTTTAAAAGTATTTTTATAAATGAAATTTTTAGGCCTACATCATATCATGACTGATGTTTTTAGTACTTATAATTTAAAAAATAGTTAACTTAATAGGAATAGGAGATCCATAAAGTGGTGGACTCTAGCGTGCACCCTGTAGGAGGTGGCTTTTGTTTGTTGACAGACACTAGGAGGAGGAGGAGCTAACTAACAACGGCTCAACTGTACGTATTTACTGCTCGAGTCACAGCTGCGTGTAGTTGTTGTGGAATGCAGTGCATTGTTATAGTAGTGGGAGAATGAATGAATGTTAGTAGTGTTTCACAGCTCATGGCATTTGTAGTGGTACCGTGTACTAACTAGACTAAAAACATATTCTTGTCATCCGGCGCATTAATTTAACAAATACCTCAAGGGGATATTAACTTGGTCAAATTCATAATATTTAACTTACCAATTCATATTATGAAAATATGTAAATAAATAATTAATTGTAATAAATACATCCAAATATGTTAAATACGGAAAGTTTGAAAACGAATGTTTTCTATCAGAGAGAGTAATATAACAATCGTTCTCCCAGCATCGGTCACTCAATCAATATAAGTAACAGCTTATCAACTGTTACTCCCAACCTAAATATTACTTAATACTTTTTTTTTTATTTTTATTTAAAGTCGCATCAACAGCTTGGTCATTAGCGACTACAGTGGGTTATGGAACGTTGGGTTGTGACTTGTTATAATTTCCAGACCCTAGCCGGGAATCGAACCCGGGACCTCCGCGTGGTAGGCCAGCGCGCTACCACTACGCTACGGAGGCGGCCACTTAATATTTTATGCAGTTAAGAATGTGCGTTTTATGTGCGTCTGTTTTGATTTTAAATAAAGCGAAATTTCAATATCTATTATTCATTTTTTTCCTGAGTAATCCACATGAATCTTCTCAGAATTAAATTTTCTACAAATTTATTTAAGAAAAAATACACCTTTATTTACCATTTATCGAAATAATCTTACTTTAAACACAAAAATATGTTATTTCTTTGCACCAATTCTTGGGTTTTATGTAAGATATCTCTGAAAGTACTGCATTTACAGCTCTGGAACCAATTTTATTCAATTTTTCAGATTAAGAAACAATCGTATTTGTATCTTTGTAACTACCTTTAACATTTTTATACGGCCTTACTTCACCGAGGGTACAGAGTTCTAGGTGAAATTTTTTGCTAGCCGTAACTCGCTAACTAAGCATTTTCAGGCATATGTTTATATGAACTTTTTTCTTATTTTTAGCTATAGAATGAGATCCCAAGAGATTGCCCGTATAGTTTTGAATCACCCAGTATATTGTAAAGATATCGAAAAGGAATGTGGTTCGAGACGTTTCTAGAAATTCATAAAATGTTAAATAGTAAATAATAGAGCGACAAAGTAACAATAGGGTTAGTTATAAAAGAAAATTTAAAAAGGACTGTGTATACACTAGTTAAGATTGTTCCAGAGCCATAAAAAGGATTTTTGTATTTTATTATTGCATTGAATCTCTCTGTCTTTCCAGAAATCTCTTTGATCCAAGTATATAAAGAGAGCCCTAAGTACGGTTCAGGGAGTTAGTATTCGTTTGATCTTTGACGAGTGTTTATTGAGTGAGCTATCGGTGCGTTAGAGGAGGTCGACGCTCCGCGCATTGTATCGGTCAACTATTGTTATTCAGTTTTATTGTGTATGTGCATTCTGTACAATTGTTTGTAAGTAGTATTAAGTAAATTATTTAAGTTATTTATTGTATTACTTCATTATAATTAGTTTATTATTTATTTTGTAAATCTTTCAGTTGTAATAAATATTTGTAATTGTAAACTTTAGTGTATTGATTATTTAATTAGCTAGATCCCGAAACGGACCTTAGCAATAAGTGTCACAATATTTTACAAATATGCAAAATTATTCAAATATGTATTTAATAATATTACTTCAATAATAATAATAATATTGTAACAGAATCGACTAGATGGATCGCGAATGTTCCAGAATAAGGAATAATAAAAATATCAACACACAATAGCAGCAATAAATTACAGTTTTAACAATAAAGGGTACCCCTATTATAAAAGGGTATTGTGTACAGCTATTTTTATGAAGTTGTTTATGAGGTTGTTTACGTTTTCTATTTACAATAGTTGACTTGTTAACAAAGGGATTTTTCTAGCATTCATTAATAAAGAGTTATTTTTGTACTTTATGATTTCTCTACTTTGTTCTGGAATGATCTTTTATAAACAGGTATATAAGAGACCCCCGAGTGCAGTCAGAGTCAGTATCCGTTTGATCTTCGATAAGTGATTATCGGGTTGTTATTTAGCAGGTTAACTATTCCGAGCATTGTGTTGGTCGACGACTGTTATACTGCCTTTGTTGTGTGTGTATTGTGTAGTCTTTTTGGTGAGTGTATTGTAAAGTTAATGTGTAGTTTTTGTGAATGCAGTTTGTGTTTTGTATGTTAGTGTAATCTATAAAAATGATTGTAAGTAGGCTAAGTAAGTTATTAAGTTATTTATTGTTTATTATCTATTTTAAGTGAATTATTAAATCATTTAAATTATTGTATTATTTAATTATAATTAGTTTAATCATTTATTTTGTAATCTTTTAGTCTAATAAATATTTGTAATTTGTAAACTTTAGTGTATTAATTATTTAATAACCTAGATCCCGACCATTATAGGACCTTAGCAATAAGTGTCACAATATTTAAATAGGTAAACGTAAGTGTTGGAAGAAATATTTTTAATATTACAAAGAGTTATAAAAATGCAACGACACCTGTCCCCAGACGTTTATTAATGTTACATTTTTTTTTTTTTTTTTTTTTTTTTTTAACTGTATAGCATTTCTTTTGCAATCAGTTAATAAATACAATAACTTTAAGCAAATATGAGAAAATCTGAGTAATGTCCTTAGAATTAAATCACAAACGACACTCAGTAGTGTGTTTGAAAAAGACTAAACTGTGAAGAAACAAAAAATATATCTATACAAAATCAAACTTGATGAACCGTGAATCAACGTCCTGAAACACAAAGAGTTGAAGTTGGAGATGACAATGACGATGGTAGAGATGAAAACGACGCCAATTATCAGATGCCGATGATTAGGAGTTGAAGTAGAAAAGATAAAAAAAAAATTTAATGACTAACAAAATCGTAGAGGTAAGTCCAATGGTTTAAAGCGTTTCAGTCTGTAAGTATCTTCGTTGTTGTCAAGGAGGCTAATCGCTAATGGATTCTGATGGTCTTCTAGTTTTTGTAAATGTTTTTCGCTATGTTGTTTAATTTCTTCTTTTATGAAGGGCAGGTTTAGGTCATTGTGTAGTATTTCATTTGTTAATGTTAATGTTACATGACAATAAAAGCGTATTTATACGTCTTATAAAGCTTATTTATACGTCTTATTTATTTAATTTCTTCTTTTATGAAGGGCAGGTTTAGGTCATTGTGTAGTATTTCATTTGTTAATGTTAATGTTACATGACAATAAAAGCGTATTTATACGTCTTATAAAGCTTATTTATACGTCTTATTTATTTAATTTCTTCTTTTATGAAGGGCAGGTTTAGGTCATTGTGTAGTATCTCATTTGTTAATGTTACATAACAATAAAAGCTTATTTACACGTCACAAAACTTATCGGGCATGCTGTATATAAATTAAAGACGTAAAAAAGATATTTACATTAAAGCGGAAAAAAATTATGTAACCATATTATGCTATGTTAATGTTAATACATACATTGTTACCGAAAACACAATCAGTAAAATAAGAAAAATGTTTTTTAAACTTACAGCAGGCTGTGTGTGTATAGATGTTTTAAACCATATGTTTTCACCTGAACAATATATACAGTATTATTGACTTTTTAATATCAATCAAAATTCATTTCTTTTTTTTAACAGGAATATCAAGTAAGTGTGTTTGCTTCTTCACCCATCTTCTAATTCCAATACATGAACAAACACAGAGCAGTTTTGCAAGCTATAATTTGTTAACACAATTCACATCTGCACCGTGTTAACTAACCTTCTGCTGAAATCATTAGAGGAAATGTTGTTGTGTACACCAACAATGTTTTCCGTTTTACTTTATGAATAACTTAAAACATCCCTAAGTAGGATTTTAAATAGCCGTATTATTTAAAATTGAAATATATATATTTCTAACCACCAGACTACGGTAACAGAAAACACTTACTAAATTTTATAGCGCTTTCGTGTATCTTGTACACATCTTCAGTAAATTAAAATTTAAAACTTCCTGCTCCTACCATGGTAAATAAGGAATAGTCGATTTTCATATTTTAAACAGTCTTGCCAACTTAATCAGTTGATTGTCACATTCAATCTGTATGTTCATTAATTTTTCCCAGTTATTGTATTTATAAATACAACAGTTATCCAGAAAAAACCCTCAGTTTATGTGTAGCAGGAAAAGTAGTGGGCATAGCGGCGCGGCCGAGTTGATATCACCGCGCGCAGTGATTCAGTACGCTTCTAACTGTGCAAGGCGGAGCATCGTACGTTCGAGCGTTGTCCTTTTATAACCTCCTCAAAACATGAGTGCCGTAATAAAAAATCCCACCAAGTGTGAATTGAGTGGCGTTATAAGATTTCTGTGGGCAAAAAATCTCTCGGCGGCCGAAATTCATCGTGAATTGTGTGCGGTTTATGGCCCGAACAATATGAGTGAAGGTGTAGTCCGTCAATGGGTGCGTTTTTTTTTAAAAATGGAAGAACAAACGTTCACGATGATGCAAGAGGTGGTACGCCTTCTCTTGTCACTGACAGCCTAGAGAACAAAGTGAATGAAAAGGTTCGTGAGGACCATCATTTCACAATCTCGGAACTTTCTCATAATTTTCCTGAAATTTCTCGGAGTCTCGTACATAAGAAAGTGACAGAAAAACTAGGCTACCATAAGTTTTGCGCTCGTTTGGTATCAAAACTGCTGACCGATGACCACAAAACAAAAAGAATGAGTTCTGCCATAGACTTTCTTTCTCGGTATGACTTTGAAAGAGAAGAATTTTTGAACAGGATTGTTACTGGTGATGAGAATTGGGTAGCCTACGTGAATACTGAGACAAAACAGCAGTCAATGCAACGGGGACATACTGCTTCTCCAAACAAGCCAAAGAAAATCCGTCAAACTTTGTCGACGAGGAAACTTATGGCTATTGTTTTTTGGGATGCTAAGGGCATGTTACTCGTTGATTTTATGGAACGAGGAACGACAATCACTTCTGCTGTCTACTGTGAAACTTTAAACAGACTAAGAAGAGCGATCCAAAACAAGCGTCGTGGCCTTCTGACATGTGGTGTTGTGTTTGTGCATGAACAAATGAACTTTTGGCCTAGTTTAAATTGGACGTTTTCGATCATCCACCATACAGCCCGGACTTGGCTCCTAGTAACTTTCACCTGCCTTTCCGTGCCTCTTAACAAATGCCGTGAGCAAGCGGCTAACTACTGTGATGTTTCTCTTTCCACAATTTTGAAATATAAAGAAAGAAGTAAAGACAGTGAAGAAGATAATTCATCACCTGATAAAAGAAGGAAACGGTTATATCAATAAGAAAATGACAACAAAATGAGAAAAGTTATTACCGGTTTTGAAAAAAAAAAAAACACTAAATTTTAGTCGGAAACTTTGTACGTTAAGAAAAATTTTAAAGGAAATGGAGTTTACGTGGAAAAAGTATCGGTCACAACAAAGTAGATTAATTTAAAGGCAACATATGGTTAACTAACGGTGCGATTGCACGGTAGTAAAATATAGCGTCTCACTGCTGAGGTTGGCAGCACTGTCAGATTACTCTTCCCTTCCTCACAGCCGATCCATACCCAAAAGGCATTCTTGTGGCTCATCATCTATATTTAGGCGACTGAACAATACAACACAATGTAAAAACGATCAACCACTGCAACAGCCTATACATCCCTGTCCATTGTAAAGACAACCGCAATCGTTAACAGATTGACGTAAAGTCCGTCCAGCCTCTCTTAGTTTGCTCCTAATGTAAACAAACAATGACGTCACTGAGCATGCGCATTTTATCAAAATGTGTTGTATACGCTGTATAAAAAGTAACAACAAAATACTTTCAAAAGTATTCAAATACAAAATACATTAAAAAGTATTTTTATAAATGAAATTGTTAGGCCTACATTATATCATGAGTGATGTTTTTAATACTTTAAGTAGTTATAATTTAAAAGATAGGTAACTTAATAGGAATACGACATCCATAAAGTCGTAGACTCTAGCGTGCACCCTGTAGTAGGTGGCTTTTGTTTGTTAACAGAAGGAGGAGCAAACTAACAACGGCTCAACTGTATACTGTTGATTATTATCTGGGAAAGTTGAACCGTATTCAGAGACGAGTGCAATCGGGTGATATCTTCACATTTCCCAGCAGAGTTCCATCTCTGCTCATGCGGTATTTCACACATAATATGTTTATTTGACGGCAGATCCAGGGGCAATTCAGGGGCGTATAAAAAACCCCCAACCATGAGTGGGATCCGGGGGTTCTCCCCTGGAAAATTTTCGAAAATTTAAAGCTGAACACTCAATTTAAGTCTAAAAATCTGATGTGAAACACTCACACAACTTTCTCTTGCCAATGAAAATAATTAACAATATAACCTAAGTAATAAAACATTAGAAATAAACAAAAATCTAACCTCAATAAACATAACCTAATTTTAATCATGAGTAAAAGACGTAAAATGAAAATCAACCTCAGTTTGGCTTAGAAATACGGAAAATCACTCTTTCTCTCTAAACTAGGCACTGTAGAGAAAAATGCTCTAAATAAAAGTTGTAGATCTTTTAATTTTCTATAAATTTAATTTATACACTTTTGTCGTAAAATGAATACTAAGGCCGAAATCTTAAAAAAATCAATTTTTTACACATTTTCGTGAGAAAAAAACAGAAAATCGCAAATTACCGCTAAACTAAGCGTTATACAAAAAATTGTTTGAAATAAAAGTTGTAGAATTTTAAATTCTCTACAATTTTTATTATATAAAGTTTTGCGCTAAAATGCATATTAAAGCCGTAATCTTAAAAAAACAACGTTTTTACGAGAAACACCCTCACCAAAAATTTCAGCACACATGACGCCTACCCTATCTTGTAGAGAATAAAAAATTGAGTAAACCAGGCGATTTTAAAAAAAATCGTAGGACCAGTTTTTGAGAAAATCACAAAAAAGTGAAAAATTACACGAATAACTACTACTTCCGGTTGACCGATTTTGATGAAAATGTTCGTGTCGGGTCCGGTAGTGGTATGTAACTTAAGTTTCAAGTTCGTACGATGTTCCGTTCTTGAGATATTTTGTATACACACACACAGACCAATCGCTAAAAACATGTTTGTGTGGGTTCAGGGGGTCTGAAAACGTGTAGATCCGGTGAATAGTGTATTTGTTGTGATCGACATGAAAACAATACTTTCCTTCCTATATATTCATATAGGCAAGAGAAAGTAAAAATCTATATTTAAGAACAAACTTAAAAAAGCTACTTCTTTAGAACATTATAATAACTGTAGAAAGTATTTTTATAATTATACAAAGCATATTTTTAGGTTATTTAATCATTTAATGACATACTTACAATAAATACTTAGATAGCGTTATCAAGTAGAAAAGTGATAATATGTTTCAATTATTTATAAGGCCTTTGTTAGCATTTAAGTCGGTAATCGGTTGACTAGTTAACTTATCAATGATAAATAATTTTTAATATTTAGCTGTATTACTTATGGCGCATGCATCAACAGATTATAATTTCTCATTCATGTTAAAATAATAACAAAATATATAAGGTGAATTAATAAAAGGTTTAACACGTATTTTGTATTTACAATTTCATATATACAGTATTGTCAATATATTAAAATCATTTCAACAACTTGGAAGTTTCATTACAGCGAGAGGGCAGTGCTGCAACTGCAAATCTTCTTCCACACGAAAACATAAAAAATTGTCATCTTTATTTCCATAATACCCTTCCTTAGTTGTCTCTTGTTTATTAGCGTCTACCTCACTGTACTCTAATTCTAAAAATCTGGTGTGAAACACTCACACAACTTTCTCTTGCCAGTGCAAATAATTAACAATAAACCTAACATTAGTAACAAAACATAAGAAATAAACAAAAAACTAACCTCAATAAACATAACCTTATTTTAATCATGAGTGAAAGACGCAAAATGAAAATCGAACTCAGTTTGGCTTAAAAATACGGAAAATCACTCTTTCACGCTAATAGGCTCTGTAGAGAAAAATGCTCTAAATAAAAGTTGTAGATCCTTTAATTTCCTATAAATATGATTATATACTTTTTTGTCGTAAAATGCGTACTAAAGCCGAAATCTTAAAAAAATCGATTTTTCACACGTTTTCGTGAGAAAAAAATCAGAAAATCGATAATTACTGCTAAACTAAGCGTTATACAAAAAAATGTTTGAAATAAAAGTTGTAGAATTTTAAATTCTCTACAACTTTTATTACATAAATTTTTGCGCTAAATTGCATATTAAAGCCGTAATCTTAAAAAAACTATGTTTTTACGTGAAAACAGCCTCACCCAGAATTTCAGCAAACATGACGCCTACCCTATCTTGTAGAGCATAAAAAAATGAGTAAACCAGGCGATTTAAAAAAAAATCGTAGGACCAGTTTTTGAGAAAATCGCAAAAAAGTGAAAAATTATACGAATAAACAACTACTTCCGGTTGACCGATTTTGATGAAAATGTTCGTGTCGGGTCCGGTAGTGGTATGTAACTTAAGTTTCAAGTTTCAAGTTCGTACAATGTTCCGTTCTTGAGATATTTTGTACACACACACACACACTCAGACCAATCGCTAAACATAAAATGTGTTTTTTTTTGGGTTCAGGGGGTCTGAAAACGTGTAGATCCGGTGAAAACTCAATTTCTAAAAATCGACATGAAAACAATACTGTCCTTCCTATATATTCATATAGGCAAGAGAAAGTAAAAATCAACAATACGGCATTTTTTGTAAAAACTAAAAACCATTCTTGGGGGAGGAGACAATTGCCCTCTGGATTTGGCCTTGCATTTAATACAAAATTTAGGGTGCTACCTGTGGTACATGGCCTACCGCGTTATGTTTAGTGAAATTTGCATTTCTTGATGTGGTACCACTGTCCACTAGCACTTTTGGAGCGTAAATATTCACATATTTTACATATATATCATTTAAGAGCAGAAGAGGTAGAGGTGTATTGTGACACTAATCACAGTTATCTCCTCTGAAAGTAATGAATTTCATTATACAGTTGGATTGTGTGGTGAATGAAGTGAAGGTGTCGTTTGCAGAGTGGAAAATATGTGCTTTTCAGAGGGTCCGGCATGCTGATAAGCATACTTTTCCACTGAGTGAGTTGTGGCAATTGTAAACCAGCTGACTCCACGTTTTACATAGTAAAACTTCTACACGTTCAAACCAGCCTAAAGGCTGATCCACCTAAGCAGCATTTAAAATAAATAATGATAAATTACAGCCAGAAGTTTTGATTTTCAATTTCTGGATTGACTACGCCCTTAACAAACGTAACCGTTCTTAGAAGGACGGTGAGTAACAACTAAAGGATAGCAGTACGATTGTATCATCCTCAAAAGAACCGTTTTAAACTAAAGCTTTAAATAAAAGGACGTCGACAGAATGTCTCCAGATGGAGTGTGTTGTGCAATGAGAAGAGAGGTGCTTGTGGAGGAAGTAAATGTGGGAAAAATGTTAGCTTTTAACCAAGGCACCAGTGCGCATGTGCGACTGCTTTGGTATCAGTTTGTTAACTATACTTAGAGCATATAACTTACTTACAGTATATCGCGGAACGTTTTCTACGTTACGCCTAACTGTATGAATATAACTGTTTGTTACCATAAACGGAGATGTCGGTTTCTCGAAAATGCGCGGAACGTTTTCTACGTTACGCCTAACTGTATGAATATAACTGTTTGTTACCATAAACGGAGATGTCGGTTTCCCGAAAACGCAGTCCAACTGTTCACAGTGCTCAACGAAATCTCATATGCAATGTAATAAAATGTTATCAAGTTAAAGCTTAACAAAAATAGAGATAGAAATGAAGTTTCAAATTATCGGCCCATTGCGATTATTAATTCTTTGGCAAAGGTTTTTGAGCATATTATCCACTCAAAGATTTTCAAACAGGTGAAGGGGTTAATATCTCCCGTACAGCATGGTTTCATGCCTGGACGCTCCACAGTTACAAATCTGTTAAAATTCACGCAGGATGTCTCATATATGCTGGATAATAGATTGCGTACAGATGTAATATACTTAGATTTTAAAAAAGCATTTGATAGAGTAAACCATGACATATTGTTAATGAAAATGGAAAAAATTGGCTTTACAAAAAATTTAATATTGTTTTTTAATAATTACTTGAAAATAGATCGTTGTATGTAAGATTTAGAAATAATTGCTCTCGTAATTTTTCAAATAGCATGGGTGTACCTCAGGGCAGTAAACTCGGGCCTCTTTTATTTTTATTATTAATTAACGATTTGCCACTAAGCGTTCATAATAGTGTATGTATTTTATTTGCTGACGATATGAAACTGTATAAACATATATATAATTTTGATGATTGTAAACTTCTTCAAAAAGACTTGGATAATGTTTATTTATGGTGTAAAATAAATCATTTAGAGTTAAACATTAATAAATGTAAATATATGATTATTTTCCAATCAAATTAATTTCCATATATTTGATTATTCTGTAAAAAATGAAAAATTAGATTTAGTCCATGAGATCCGTGATTTAGGGGTGTTAATTGACAGTAAATTAACATTCAAGCAACACATCCATATGATTGTGAATAATGGTTATAGGTTACTCGGGTTTATATTTAGAAATACGAAGCAGTTTGATGGAATTGAGGTCCCAATAAGGCTATTTGAAGCTCTAGTTAGAAGCAGGTTAGAATATGCTGCAATTGTGTGGAATCCCCATCATCTGAATTACATAGACTCGATTGAAAAAATTCAAAATAGATTATTGCGTCTCCCGTATTACAAAAAATATGGTATGTCATGCCCTTTAGGGTTTTCTACGGAGACGATGAGAAGAATTTTTGACATAAAATCCCTTGAAGTCAGACGAAATGTGATGTGTATGCAATTTTTATATAAAATATTAAATAATAAGGTTGACCTAGAGGATATTGTGAAAAACATTTTTTATTATGTACCTTTTGTTAGATCCAGGACTTTTAATTTGTTTTATTTGCATAAAGTGAACACTGTGCAATACAGTAATACGTTCTTAATACGGATGTTATCCATTTTTAAAAAATTTAAACTGGAACTCGATCCTTTTTTTGATAATTACGAACAGTTTTCATCAAAATGTTATCAGGCGCTCACCAACCAATAAATGACATAGATTCACAGAGCAGACTCACAACTTTTTCTTTCTTTCTTCCTTTCCTTCTTTCTTTTTTCTATTGTTTCTTTTCCTTTTCCTTTTATTAATTTATAAATGAATAATATTATTTTTGATCAAGTTTTGCTAAACTATTTTTGTGGGAATTTTTTGTTTTTTTTTTCTTATTAATTTATTATTATAGAAAGTAATTTTATCGAAACATTATTTTATTTTTATGAGAAAAGGAGACAAAAAGTGTATTAGCATGTATATATTGTAAATAAAATAGTTATAAGCAAATATTGTTTTGTAAATATGTAATTTTTGGTTATGTCAATAAGGCTTATATGGATAAGTTCTGTTAGCCTTTATATTATTGTAAATAAATAAATAAATAAAAAATACTTTTCCGTGAGCGACTAACTGACTAACTGACTAACTAACCGTGATGTTCCCGTTTCCAAAATTCAAAATACAGAGTGATTCAATAAGATGGTAACAATTTCAATAAGCTGTATTTCCTGAACTACATGTTATATTTTAATTCTGTAAATTACATTTGAAAGAGAAAGTTTTAAATTTTAATTTACATACATAAAAGTTTATACATGTTCAATGTGTCCTCCTCCGGCTGCACGTACAACATCTAGACGGTAACTGAACTCATCCCAAACTCTCTGACGCATGTCTTGGGTCACTGAGTTGACTGCAGCTGTGATACGATTCCTTAGTTCATTCAAATTGGTGGGAAGAGGTGGTATGTAAACTGCACTTTTCACGAACCCCCACAAGAAAAAGTCACAGGGTGTGAGATCTGGAGACCTCTGTGGCCAAAACTGAAGTGCAGAGTCGTCATTCGCCATGCGACCTATCCATCGTTGACGTATGGATTCATTTAGGAAACGCCGAACATTGCGATGCCAATGGGGTGGAGCTCCGTCCTGCTGGAAAATGTAATCTCCTGAATCTTCATTCATTTGAGGAAATCCACCCCATTGGCATCGCAATGTTCGGCGTTTCCTAAATGAATCCATACGTCAACGATGGATAGGTCGCATGGCGAATGACGACTCTGCACTTCAGTTTTGGCCACCGAGGTCTCCAGATCTCACACCCTGTGACTTTTTCTTGTGGGGGTTCGTGAAAAGTGCAGTTTACATACCACCTCTTCCCACCAATTTGAATGAACTAAGGAATCGTATCACAGCTGCAGTCAACTCAGTGACCCAAGACATGCGTCAGAGAGTTTGGGATGAGTTCAGTTACCGTCTAGATGTTGTACGTGCAGCCGGAGGAGGACACATTGAACATCTATAAACTTTCATGTATGTAAATTAAAATTTAAAACTTTCTCTTTCAAAATGTTTTTTTTTTTTTGTCATCAGTCTCTCGACTGGTTTGATGCAGTTCTCCAACCTGTTCTATCTTGTGCAAGTCGTTTCATATCTACATACCTGTAACACCCTACATCTTTTGTAATTTGCTTTATATATTCTAATCTTTTCCTCCCTCTACAATTTACTCCCTCAATATTACCCTCCATTATTGATAGCCCAATACCTGGATGTCTTAGGATATTCCCCACTAGCCTATCCCTTCTTTTGGTAAGATGCTTCCATATACTTCTTTTTTCATCCACTCGCCTAAGAACCTCTAAATTACTTATTTTGTCCACCCACCTAATCTTTAACATTTTCCTATAACACCACATTTCAAAAGCTTCTACTTTCGCTTTCTTACACCTTTTGTTTATGGTATTTCTCAAGTAGCAATATTGCCTTTTACCTCTCTCGTCCTTTGCGTTTTTATATTTTCTTCGCTCATCCATCAGTTCTAAAATATCATTAGTAATCCACGGTTTCCTACCTCTTCTTTTTGTATGTCCTAACCATTCTTCCGCTGCTTTCACTACCACCTCCTTGAAGTTTATCCACTCCTCCTCTACACTTCTTGTGTCATTACCTCTTTCTTCTATCCCTTTTTGAATACTCTCCTGGAAACCTACCTGGTTGTCTTGTTCTCTTAGTTTGTCTACATCCCACCTAGCATTTCCCTGTCCCTTCTTCAGTTTTTTAAGTTTAAGCCTGCTATCCATTACTACTAAGTTATGATCACTTCCTATGTCTGCACCTGGATAGGCTTTACAGTTCATAATCTGGTTTCTGAATCTTTGTCTAACCATTATGTAATCTATTTGGTATCTTCCCTTGTCACCTGGCATCACCCAAGTGTATAACCTCCTTTTGTGATTCTTAAAAAGAGTATTGCCTATCACTAAATTATATTTGGAGCAGAAATCTACCAGCCGACTCCCTCTGTCATTTCTTTTCCCTAGACCATATTCTCCGACTATCTTTCCTTGTTTTCCTTCTCCAACTACTGCATTCCAGTCTCCCATAACTATCAAATTTTCATCACCCTTGACATATTTTATTACTTCATCTAATTCCTCATATACTTGTTCTATTTCTTCCTCTCTGTGTGAAGACGTAGGCATGTAGACCCGCACTATAGTGGTGGGCTTTGGTTTCGTATCTACTCTAACCATGATAATCCTATCACTACACTGCTTATAGTAAGTCACTCTTTGTCCAATTTTTTTATTCATTACTAGACCCACTCCGCCCTGCCCTCCGATGGCTTTAGTGTTAAAAACCCTATAATCCTCTGACCAAAAGTCTTGATCATCATCCCAGCGTACCTCACCAATGCCTACAATATCTAACTTCAACCTATCCATTTCCCTTTTTAAATTCTCTAACCTACCAGTTTGTTTTAAACTCCTAACATTCCATGTTCCAACTCGCAGAATTTCAGAAACTTTTATTTTTTTGATGAAGTCCCCTCTGATAGTCCTCGCCCGGAGATCCGAATGGAGGACTAGTTTATGTAATTGTTTATGAATGGAGGACTAGTTCAAAATGTAATTTACAGAATTAAAATATAACATGTAGTTCAGGAAATACAGCTTATTGAAATTGTTTCCATCTTATTGAATCACTCTATATAAAGAAGGAAGTAAAAGACAGTTAAGAAGATAATTTTTCACGACAGTTTTTTTAAGACACCTGGAAAGAAAAGGAAACGGTTATATCAATACCAAAGTGATGCCGTAATGTGAAACATTATAACCGGTTTCGAAAGAAAGGTTGAATAATTTTAGTACATTAAGAAAAATGTTATAGGAAACGGGGTTTACACGGAAATAGTGTCGGTCACAACTGAGTATATAAATTGAAAGGCAACATGTGTGGTTAACAAACGGTGCGATTGTACGGTAGTAAAATATAGTGTCTTGCTGTTGAGGTTGGGAGCAATGTCAGAATATTCTTCCCTTCCTCACAGCCCACCAATATGCAAAACGCATTCGCGTGACTCACTATCTATACACATAATAGCATGCCCCGTCACGGCAATCACTTTTCATAAAAATATGTAGCAGAAATTGTGTAGCTCAACATTTTCTTCCTAGTGATGTTTTCTTTTTGATGGCATTATTGAAAATGGAAAAAAAAAAAAAAATAATTGTCAAAACCAAAAACTTAAATCTACGTCCAATAAAATAAAATATCAAAGCAATTGATCACTCACCAATTAAAAGAAATTAAAACAAATTAAAGAAACACGGAACTTTACTTTTACAAAATACTCAACAATACAAAATCGTATTTATATAATAAAATACAATAAAATTGTCACGTGATGTTGTCACCAGCTGATCCTTAGCACCACGTCGCTATTTGCTAAATCATATCACTTTATTTATGACAAATCTTTATTTGAATCATCACATCAGCTGGTATAAAAGCAACACATTATCTGACCTCATAAAACCCTTAATGTAGGACATAAACATTATTTTCAACCCTTTAGGGCAAACTTTTTAAGGGTTTCAATAACCTAAAACCTGCACCGGCATCATAGTTACAACATTAAAAAAACTCCATGAAAATTGCTTCAGTAATTTCGGAGATAAAGGGGAACATACACAAACACGCGCGCGCGAGCACACACACACGTATATCAATTTTATATATATAGATGAAATAATAATAATAATATAGATCGACCGAAAACAGGTACAGATTACAGAGAACGTAGAAAATTGAAGAATATTCCAACATAGAGACAGACATGAGGAAAAGACGCCTTCAATTTTATGGCCACATTATGAGGCTTCCTGACAACAGACTCACAAAGAGAATAGTAAAATATGTATCATCACTTGTTAATGGGGGGGGGGGGGGGTAATGGATACAAAGTGTTAAAAAAGATTTAGAATTTGCCAAAATCACCAAAGAAGAAATTCTCATGAGACAATTTTTGGAAAAAAGTTAAAAAATGGGAGGTTAAACCAGAGACAAAAGCTCCAAGAACCGGAACAAAGTGGAGTGAACAGAGAAAAGCGGAATTCTCACAAAGAATAAAAAACTGGAGGGCGGATAAAAAGGACAAGAAATTCCAAAAACAAACCAGATTTACTTAGCGTCTTCCACTTCGGCAGCTTTACCACTAAATTCTTTCTTTAGCGTTTGACCTCAATGGATCACTCTAGTCAACTTTCTGGTTCGCTTCTCATGTACTTCATTGGCTTGCCGTTTTTACCAATACCTCCTCATGTTTTCAGATCTTGCTTTTCGTTGTTCGTCAGTTACCTGCACAACTCTAGCCACTTTGTCCACATTAAAACATTTTGCATTTAGAAACGCCCTTATCTTTGGTTTATTTGTCGCATCTTCAATCCTCAGTCCAACTTCGTCAAGATCCTCTTTAATTGCTGAGATGTATCTTCCACCAGATTTCACACTGATTCCTCTGGTTATAAGTTGTTTTAATAACCTATTCCCTGGCATTCTTAATATGTGAAAGAAATAAGAAATTCTGCGCTTCTTCATTAGACTGATAATCGGGTTCCACGACTTCATACACTGTTTCATTAGTGGGGATTCTCCACACACCATCCTTTTTGTAGTTCTTAATAATGCAAGTTCTAACAATTCTACGTTCTGTTTTAATTGTCTGATCACTTTTCCCTTCGTTATTAATTTGTATTAAGGTTTCGCTACCAAATAGTGCCACTAATAATAATAATAATAATAATAATAATAATAAAAGTTGCAAACATCTACAACAAAAAATGTATGAGCATAAACACCAAAATTCGACACTACACGACTGTCATTAAACCTGAGTCTCTTTATGCCAGTGAGACCTTGAACCTCAACTTTAAAGGGGATCTTGAGAATATTAAGAAAGCTGAGAGAAGAATCATTCGGAAAATTCTTGGCCCAAAACTCACAGATGAAGGATATCGTCTACAATCACACACAGTGACGGAAAAATACTCAAACATTGAAGTTGATTTCCGTAAACGACGGCTGAGATTTTATGGTCATATAATGAGACTGGATGACTCTCGGCTTATAAAGAAGATTCTGATCCACTCACAGAAACTCAAAATTACAACCGTCTGGATCAAGCGAGTGAAATCCGATCTAAGAGATGCAAATATCACACCTTCAGACCTCAAAGACCGTAAAACCTTCAGGCATAAAATTCACACCTGGGAAGTTGCATCAGAGGGTAAGCCGAAGAGACCTAGGGCAAAATGGACGGATGAACGTCGTGTTAGACACCGCGAATTTATGAAGGAGTACTGGAGAAACAAGAGGAATGGCGGCAACAGTTCATAATTGACTTTATGTGATCCTGAATGGGTCTAAACAATCTAAATAAATAAATAAATAAAGAAGAAAGAAGGATAATCAGGAAGATTCTGGGACCGAGATGGACCGAAAATGGATATAGATTACAGAAAACGTCTAAAGTTGAAGAATATTCTAATGTAGAGACAGACATGAGGAAAAGATGCCTTAAATTCTATGGCCATATAATGAGGCTTCCCGATCACAGACTAACAAAAAAAATAGTAAAATACGTAGCATCCCTCATTAATGGAGGAGAATGGATCTGAAATGTTAAAAAAGACTTGGAAATGGCTAATTTTGTGAAAGAAGACTTGGACACAAGAAACAATTTTAGGAGGAAGGTTGAGAAATGGGAAGTTAAACCAGAGAGAAAAGCTCCGAGAACTGGAGTAAAATGGAGTGAAGAAAGAAAAGCTAAATTCTCGCAAGAAATGAAAAACTGGGTGGCAAATAAAAAGAACAACAAGAAACCCCAAAACTGAACCATCTTTATTTAGCGTCTTCCACTTTGGGAGTTTTACGACTAGTAATAATAAAAATAATAATAATAAACTGACCTTTAAGGTGGTTGGGTAAAGCTGTTTGTAAGGTGGATGTCATGGTAGCGCCCAACACGACTTCACAGCCTTCTATGAATAAGCGTACGGCTATAGACGCAGCATTGCCTCCTAAACTGTATCTCGAGCCACCAATTTTATTCGCAGCCAATACCAGTTCATCGAATAGCGTTGAATTCGACATGTACCTCCTGCAGCAAACATTCAATTAACTACTAAACATCTACAGTCCAGCCTCTCTTAGTTTGCTCCTAATGTAAACAAATAATGACGTCACTGAGCATCCGCATTATATAAAACTGAGTACATGCTGATTAAAAAGTAACTACAAAATACTTTCAAAAGTATTTTTATAAATGAATTTGTTAGGTGTACATCATATCATGACTGATGTATTTATTACCTTAAGTTACTTATAATTTAAAAAATAGTTAACTTGATAGGAATATGACATCCGTAAAGTGGTAGACTCTAGCGTGCACCCTGTAGTAGGTGGCTTTTGTTTGTTGACAGAAGGAGCAAACTAACAACAGCTCAACTGTATTTACTTTAAACTGTACTGGTATAATATGGATCAAAACGAATGCTTCTTACTTCATTTTAAGGGGAGACTGTACTTTATATCCTGCCAATGTTAAATTTGCTATTTTTACGTACATTTTTTACAGGATTGGTGAAAGTTACGAAAATGAAAATTTACACGCTTATAATTGTAGGGTGGTTTTACTACTGACATTTTTTCAATTTAATCTGTTGGACTACAAAGTTTTAAAAAGAATAATGAATAACTTAAATTGTTACAATTTTGTTCTACGTTTTTTGGATACTACCGGGTGATTTTTTAGTCCTGTTACTCAATTGTTAATGTCTGGTAATTTTTTTCTAAGAAAGGGATATTTTGTTTTGTGACACAAAGTTGGTAGCCCTACTCAACCAATATAGATATGACAGTTTGAGTTGATTCTCCTTGAGTCGCGTAAAATTTTGTGCTGTTTCCAGTTGTGTTACGAACAGAATGTCTTTTACCCAAGTACAACGGGTTTTCATTCTTGAACAATATTTTGCTACAAAATCCTATGCGAGTGTAAAAGAATCATTTCAAATTAAATTTTTTGGTGTTCCGCCACTCTATTCTAGTCAATTTCTAGGCTAACTAACTGATTTTTAGAGGCAGGTATTGTTTGCAGCAGAAAACGTAGTGGTTGACCAACTCTCTTGACAGATGACGTTAAGAGAATGTGAAAACAAGATTGCTCAATTCTCCATGGAAAAGTTTACAAAAACTTTCCTCGCATGTTGATTTGTCATGTTCGAGTGCTCAGAAAGCTGGTAAAAAATTGAAATTGTATCCGTATCACATACGATTAGTTGTAGAGCTTCAGCCTCCAGATTTAAACAAGAGATTGTTTTAGGATAAAAGACATTCTGTTCGTAGCACGACCGGAAATGGCACAAAATTTTACACAGCTCAAGGAGAATCAACTCACACTGCCATATCCATACTGGTTGAGTAGGGCTACCAACTTAGTGTCACAAAATAAATTTTTTTTTTTTTTTTTTAATATTACCAGACATTAACAATTGGGTAACAGGACTAAAAAAATCACTCTGTACTATTTTTTTGAATACCTGAGGAAGTAAAAACAATGTCGGTGAATGTTGCATGTACATGATAATTAATTGGTAAAAATTTCAGCCCGGTAGGTTAAATGGTTTCTGAGAAAAACGTACCTAAGTGTTAAAAATTTTAATTTACGGGAAAATAATATGCGGGTAAATTATGCACAAATGAGAAAGCAAATATACACAAACAAGTTTTATTTCGCATCAACAGTTGGTCAGAAAGCTGCACCAACAGCAGAGAATATTAAAAATAGTGAAGCAGATATTTAAAAAAAAAACTAAAATTCTTTTTGCACTAAAACGAGCAATATAAAAACATGAAAAATATTTGTTCTTGGCGACTTGTTAATTTTTTAGGGTAAACCTGATAAAAACTTTTTTCATTAAAATAATGTTTTGTTGTAGCCTAATTTAATGTGTTTGTGGTAGGTGGTAGGTCTAGGTCTAAACTATTGGAAAACATAACAAACAAAACCCAAAAATCACAATTACCAGTCAAGTCAAAACCATCATACTTTATGTTTTATCTCCTCTCAATTAGTTTTTCTTTTAGTACAGTTCTTTGAAATTTTGTGCGTAATGTTAAATGTCTGTTAATTATTTTATCTTTTTACATAATTTTTTTCGTTATTTCAAAATGTTCAATTATAGGTAATGTTTACCTAGTGTCTGATACTTTTACGTAAATTGCTCATCATTTTCTTTTCTCAACCAATGTTTTGTAAAATGATTGTTGTGTAGTTGCAGTCGCTTCACTTCTTGCTGCCACCTTCCAACTCAGTTTGTACAATTGCAATTTTATATTAAGTCATTACTTTCTCTTGCCCATATCAATACATACAACGGAAAGTATTGTTTTCATGTCGATTTTTAGAAATCGACTTTTCACTGGATCTCAAAGTTTTCAGACCCCCTGAACCCAAAAAACATGTTTTTAGCAATTGGTCTGTGTGTGTGTGTGTGTGAACACAATATCACAAGAACAAAACATTGTACAAACTTAAAACTTAAGTTAGACACCACTACTGGACCCGACACGAACATTTTTATCAAAATCGGTCAACCGGAAGTAGTAGTTTATTCGTGTAATTTTTCATTATTTTGCGATTTTCTCAAAAACTGGTCCTACGATTTTTTTTAAATCCTTCGGTTTACTAAGTTTTTTATGCTCTACAAAATAGGGTAGGCGCCATGTTTGCTGAAATTCTTGGTGAGGCTGTTTTCACGTAAAGAAATTGTTGTTTTAAGATTACGGCTATAATATGCATTTTAGGGCAAAAATTTACATAATAAAAGTTGTAGAAAATTTAATGTCCTACACAACTTTTATTTTAAACAAACATTTTTTTGTATACCACTTAGTTTAGCGGTAATTAGAGATTTTCTGTTTTTTTCTCACAAAAACGTGTGAAAAATCAATTTTTGTGAGATTTCGGGCTTAGTATGCATTCAACGACAAAAGTGTCTAATATCAAATTTATAGGAAATTGAAAGATCTACAACTTTTATTTACAACATTTTTCTCTACAGAGCCTAATTTAGCGTGAAAGAGTGATTTTCTGTATTTTTAAGCCAAACTGAGGTTGATTTTCCTTTTGTCTTTCACTCATGATTAAAATTTGGTTATATTTTTGGAGTTTAGTTTTTTGTTTATTTCTAATGTTTTATTACTAATGTTAGGTTTATTGTTAATTATTCGCATTGGCAAGAGAAAGTTGTGTGTGTGTTTCACATTAGATTTTTTTTATTAAATTTAATTATTTAGTATCCACTTATTGAAATATGTGTATCAAATCCGAAAATATACAATCTGATTTCTGAGGATATATCAGTTAGCAGGACATAATCAGGGTAGGAAAAGTTGTTTATTGAACAATTATTAGAAATTCCAAATGCGAAAATATTTTTTTCAACGATTCATCAGCTTCCTTCGTTATGATGGTACTATAATAATATTTAATAATTTTTAGTATTCTTTAATAATAATTTTGAAAAAATTACTCAATTTTTATGTTTCAGTTCAAATGAACTTGGGTAGGTACCATAATCTATAATAATATAATAAAGAAGATACTTCTGTCTGTTGGTTTGTATGAGGTGGTGGTAATCTCACAAACTACTCAACTGATTTTAACAAAATCTGGTGTGAAACACTCACACAACTTTCTCTTGCCAGTGAAAATAATATTAACAATAAACCTAACATTAGTAATAAAACATGAGAAATAAACAAACAACTAACCTCAATAAACATAACCTTATTTAAATCAAGAGTGAATGACGCAAAATGAAAATTGAACTCAGTTTGGCTTAAAAATACGTTAATTTACTCTTTCACGCTAAACTAGGCTCTGTATAGAAAAATGCTTTAAATAAAAGTTGTAGATCTTTTTATTTCCTATAAAATTTATTATATACACTTTTGTCGTAAAATGCATTCTAGGGCCGAAATCTTAAAAAAATCCATTTTTCACACGTTTTCGTGAGAAAAAATCAGAAAATCGCTAATTACTGCTAAACTAAGCGTTATACAAAAAAAATGTTTGAAATAAAAGTTTTTGAATTTTAAATTCTCTACAACTTTTATTATATAAATTTTTGCGATAAATTGCATATTAAAGCCGTAATCTTAAAAAAACTATGTTTTTACGTGAAAACAGCCTCACCCAGAATTTCAGCAAACATAACGCCTACCCTATCTTGTAGAGAATAAAAAATTGAGTAAATGAGGCGATTTTTTAAAAAATCGTAGGACCAGTTTTTGAGAAAATCGCAAAAAAGTGAAAAATTACACGAATAAACTACTACTTCCGGTTGACCGATTTTGATGAAAATGTTCGTGTCGGGTACAAACATTTAAAACGGTGGGCATCAATTTGAGACAAGAGTGGTTCCTTCACTCATGGACGACTTTATGTCGGACTTTCTAGAGCTGGAAGTGCAGAAAAACAATTTATTTTGCTGCCACAGGGCAACAAAACCACAAATATTGTATATAGAGAGGATTTAAAATAATTTAATGAGGCCTACATTAGCTGCTTTGAAGCGAAGCGAGGGAGGGTTGCTAGTTTAAAAATCTGGTGTGAAACACTCACACAACTTTCTCTTGCTATAGCAAATAAATAACAATAATCCGAACATTAGTAATAAAACATTAGAAATAAACAAAAAACTAACCTCAATAAACATAACCTAATTTTAATCATAATATGAAAGAAGCAAAATGAAAATCGATCTCAGTTTGCCTTAAAAATACGAAAAATCACTCTTTCACGCCAAACTAGGCTCTGTAGAGAAAAATGATTTAAATAAAAGTTCTAGATCTTTTAATTGTCTATAAATTCTATTATATACACTTTTGTCATAAAATGCATACTAAGGCCGAAATCTTAAAAAATTGATTTTTCACACGTTTTCGTGAGAAAACACAGAATATCGCTAATTACCGCTAATCTAAGCGTTGTAGAAAAAAATGTTTGAAATACAAGTTGTAGAATTTTAAATTCTCTACAATTTTTATTATATAAATTTTTGCGCTATAATACATATTAAAGCCGTAATCTTAAAAATACACTTTTTTTATGTAAAAACAGCCTCACCAAGAATTTCAGCAAACATGATGCCTACCCTATCTTGTAGAGAATAAAAAATTGAGTAAATGAGGCGATTTTTAAAAAAATCGTAGGGCCAGTTTTTGAGAAAATCGCAAAAAAGTGAAAAATTACACGAATAAACTACTACTTCCGGTTGACCGATTTTGATGAAAATGTTCGTGTCGGGTCCGGTAGTGGTATGTAACTTAAGTTTCGAGTTTGTACGATGTTCCGTTCTTGAGATATTTTGTATACACACACACACACAGACCAATCGCTAAAAACATGTTTTTTGGGTTCAGGGGGTCTGAAAACGTATAGATCCAGTGAAAACTCAATTTCGAAAAATCGACATGAAAACAATACTTTACTTTCAATATTTTCATATAGGCAAGAGAAAGTAAAAATAAAACCAATTATGACTGGAAAAAGAATTTTGTTGTCATTAATATATACATGACAACCAAACCAGTGGAAGGGGAGATAACTGAATATGTGTTAAAGAAAAGTAGCGCAAAATCTACTTTTTAAAAATATGGTACGATCTCTTTGATTTTTGAAAGGAGTAGGTTACATAACTTCAACATCAGAAAAATCTGATGTTACAACCGACCTAACAATGAATAAAAGATGATTCATATAGAAATTATGTAATGCTATATAGACCAATAGCCTTTGTAGTTCAAGAAACCAGAAATAAGTTTCAAAAAGCTGAAAAGCTGTTGAAAAGGCTTTAACTTTTCAATAGTGAAAATTAATGAAATCTATTCTTTTTTTTTCTTTCTTTTTTTAAAGCCACATCGGACTACATAAGTTCATCAAACTAAAAAGAGCTCATTTCAATTTTTGCGGTTCAATTTTTCAGTTTTTGGAGTCCTTTCCTGATGTTTCCCTCCTTGAACTTTCTCCAGTATTCCCTCAATCCATCCGATCTTCTCTGCCGTTCCTTGTCAGAATACACAACTTTCTGTCGTTTCGTCGGTTTCTGCTGTTCAAGTCTTGTGGTTTTCAGCCTGTGGTAATTCTATTTTATATAATGAATTTATATAATAAATTTCACTAGCCTTCTTTTTAAACTGCGTCAACTTTTATTTTTACTTACACGTGTTTTGGTGGATCCACCATAATCAGAGTAAATAACATATAATTGAAACTAAAAACTTTATTCATTTAAAATCTATAGAAGATGATACATCTTCAGTCATTTGTATAAAACTGACTTCAAATTAATTTCCTCTATTAGAAAAAATTAATTGACTACAGGAAATTAATTTTAAGTCAGTTTTATACAAATGACTGAAGATGTATCATCTTCTATAGATTTTTAATAAATAAAATTTTTAGTTTCAATTATGTTATTTACTCTGATGATTGTGGATCAACCGAAACATGTGTTAGTGAAAATAAAAGTTGCCGCAGTTTAAAAAGAACGTTGGTGAAATTTATTATATAAAAGAGAATTAATTTCAAACTGCAAGATGCATTATAAATATTTATTTTTGAATGAAATCTATAAGTAGCCTAATTTCTGAGATTACCTTGTACAGACTCTCAAATAAACAAACATTATTTCAACTCCTGGAAACGTATGGTTGAAGTGGTGTCATCATATTTGATCAGTAATTATTTTAATAACACTAAAATTAAATGTTAAAGTGTCACCCAATAGAAATATGAGCAATACTTGGCAAAAATCTTAAAAGTTAAAACAGTTGATCAACAATTTCATTTTTTTAATCTGAATTGGAATTACCCATAAGCCAAGCTTTTACTGTGTGGCTGTTACTGCAGGATAAAATCCTCAACAAACACCTTACAGGCACTATCTATATTATTAAAAACTTTACTTAAAAATTACAGACTTAATAATTTTGAGAAAACCAGAGTTTAACATACAATTTTTTTTAAATATTGGTCTAAATTAATATGAAAATCAGATTTTACATGCCACTTGATAAGGTGGCAACTTAGATGTTAAGTTCCAGAATTAATTTTTCATCAATTACATTTTAAATAAAATTTTACATTGAATATAGCATCAAAACTTCAATAAAAATGTCATTTTACGTTGAATGATTCCCGTGAAAGTTAAGAAATACATAGTTAAACGTTTTTTAAATACAGTTACGAAAGTTTTGAATAAAAAGGAAGTTATTATATTAATAGTAAAACGTGAATAAATAAAACGACACGAATTAGACAGAAACGGATCGATTATCCTTGAGATATCGATTCGTAAGCCGATGTAATACAATTATTGAAATAAACTATTTATACAAAACCGGAAAATTAGATTACAAGGTTATTACCAAATTAAATAATGAATAAAAAAAGCGAGAGCTGCTTTTAAAAATAAATTTAAATAATCTGTACTTACTCGACAGCGGCTCCGTGCCTAAAGTAATATGCATAAGATTTCTTCAATTCGTCTATGGAATTGATTTCATCGAAATGTTGAGGAACACCGACAGAATCGTCGTAATTTAAAAATTCAGTTCCACTGACAACCAAGTCATGGCAAGCTCCGTAACCGACAGCAACTTTAGGTTTATCGGTCACATGTCGTTTTTCGACCGCTATTAAACCCTGCAATATATCAGTCAACCTTCGTTGGAAATCATCTTCAGGCTCCCTCAAATAAATTGCAATAAGAATAATAAAAATTGAGCAAACCGTTCCTACGGTAACCACCTGTGTCACAGCGGCCATTTCTCGATACTGAATTCTTTAACAGTTTTGCCAATGTTTAAAAATACCTCTGCCGTCTGCTCAGCTGTCTCTGTTAAATATATGTAACAGCTGATAACGTCTTCGTAATTTATTATGTTGTAAATTAAAGTGATTGATTTATAAGTATTATAAATTATTCATTAAAAATACTTTTTTATTACTCCAACAATTACCGTTAATGTCTTGTAACTAACAAAGTAATTTTATAAGATTCTTTAGTCATTTTACCAGGCAGTATTGGATATAATTGTTAAAATTATATGAAATTTACACAAATTTTTTATACAAACATACAAGTCAATTTTAAAATTTTATATAAATGATTATTTTATATTCTTTGGAAACGAATTTATATTCCTTTACCTTTTAAGTTGAATGTACAGGACATGTTAAAATATTACAATAGTAGGTAATATTAATATTCTAGTTTTGGTAGCACTGTTATTGTGGCGTTATTTTATGAATTGATTCGTTTGTCGGTCATAATTATATACACGGGGCCGTCTCTGTAACGTATGGACTATTATTCTGTAATAAACAGTGTCCACACAGTTTGGAAATGGAGTTTTTAAAACCGATTGTAAACTAGGTAATCGGAATTAATTGCAGTTAATTATTCTTATCAATTTTTTTCTTTTGTTTAAAATTTGTGTCAGCCATCTTTAATCATATACATCATAATATGATATTATCGAATTCATATATCATAATTTGGATCATATTCACATGGCCATCTTGAATTAAACGGTTTTTTTTACTTTCTCTTGCCTATATGAATATATAGGAAGGAAAGTATTGTTTTCATGTCGATTTTTAGAAATCGAGTTTTCACCGGATCTATAGAGTCTGTCTACGCTAAGAGTACTCCGACATAGGCAACCAGCAATACAAGTGCGCATGCGCATTAATTAAAAATACGCACAGCATGATCAATAACAAAATTCCATACAACACTGATTCGCTGAAAGCTTAATATAATAAAAACACATTAAATTCATTTGTTAGAAAATGTTTTATAAATCAAACATTAGTTACCATTAATAACTAAAACTTTTACTATTGTTATTTTTCGTTACATTATTTACTATTATTATATTATTATTTATGATTAGTAGGTTTTTATTATAGACTCAGTTGTATTTTATTTTTGGTCACAAATAATGCGCTTGAATGATAACAGGAGAGTAAACAATTCCAGTGATTCCTTGTTTATCATTTCAGATTGTTTATTTCATATCATTGAAATAATTAATGTCTGTGACTAGTTTAATACAACTGTTTGCACTTGCCCGTGTTTAACTCATTTTTAGTTTCATCAGTTATCTTTTGGAATTGTATCGGTTCGTTTCCATTTTTTCGTAGACTGAAGTAGAAAAGTTTTGTAAGCTCTGTTTTGTTAACATTCGTGATAGTGAATGTGTTGAGTTTTTTAAATATAACAGCAGTAAACATTAAAAAGTAGAAAAAATTGTTTTGTTAAAGGTAATGGTTAAAATAATTAATTAAGGAGTCTTTATGAAACTACAATAATTACTAGTAATCAGAACGGTATAATTGAAAACGCTTAAAGGATAATGTTTATTTTAGCTGGATGTAGATATTTTAATGATGGAACGGAGTACAAGATAATTGTCAAGGGGAGAGGTAGATATGTGGTAACTAGAAGTGTAAAACTTTTGATTACAAAAGCGTATAGGCAGGCGCTTGCCTCCCGCGGAGTACTCTTGAGACAGCAGATGGACTATACCTTCCTGCTACTGCTTAACTCAGTAGGCTTGGTTCATGAACCCCTTTCTATCAAATAGTACACCAACAACCACTGTCGTCTACCATTCAAATCCATGTAAAAGTAACTACCGTATAAAAGTAAAATAAAATAATCTGGTGTGAAACACTCACACAACTTTCTCTTGCCAGTGCAAATAATTAACAATAAACCTAACATTAGAAATAAACAAAAAACTAACGTCAATAAACATAACCTTATTTTAATCATGAGTGAATGACCCAAAATGAAAATCGACCTCAGTTTAACTTAAAAATACGGAAAATCACTCTTTCTCACTAAACTAGGCTCCGTGGAGAAAAATGCTCTCAATAAAAGTTGTAGATCTTTTAATTTTCTATAAATTTAATTATATACACTTTTGTCGTAAAATGCATAAAAAGGCCGAAATCTTAAAAAAATCCATTTTTCACACTTTTTTGTGAGAAAAAAAACAGAAAATCTCTAATTACTGCTAAACTAAGCGTTATACAAAAAAATGTTTGAAATAAAAGTTGTAGGATTTTAAATTCTCTACAATTTTTATTATATAAATTGTTGCGCTAAATTGCATATTAAAGCCGTAATCTTAAAAAAACTATGTTTTACGTGAAAACAGCCTCACCCAGAATTTCAGCAAACATGACGCCTACCCTATCTTGTAGAGAATAAAAAATTGAATAAACCAGGCGATTTAAAAAAAAATTATACGAATAAACTACTACTTCCGGTTGACCAATTTTGATGAAAATGTTCGTGTCGGGTCCGGTAGTGGTATGTAACTTAAGTTTCAAGTTCGTACAATGTTTCGCTCTTGAGATATCCTGTTCACACAGACCAATCACTAAAAACATGTTTTTTGGGTTCAGGGGGTCTGAAAACGTATAGATCCGGTGAAAACTCGATTTCGAAAAATTGACATGAAAACAATACTTTCCTTCCTATATATTCATATAGGCAAGAGAAAGTAAAAATCAAACACAATGATAAATTCATCACTTACCAATAATTTTTTCCTGCTACTGCTTAACTCAGTAGGCTTGTCATGAACCCCTTTGTATCAAATAGTACAACGGTAACCACTGTCTACCATTCAAATCCGTATAAAATAAACTACCTTTACTAGGATTTGAACCAGGAACCTTCGTCTCCGAAAATCAGCTGTTAAACAGCTGATTTTGGCGACGACTTTACCTCTAGACCAACCCGGTGGGTTATATTAGAATTTGAACAAGGTACCTTCGTCTCCGAAAATCAGCTGTTAAACAGCTGATTTTGGCGATGACGTTACCTCTAGACCAACCCGGTGGGTTATATTAGGATTTGAACGAGGTACCTTCGTCTCCGCTGCCTCAGCTGTTAAACAGCTGATTTTGGCGACGACTTTACCTCTAGACCAACCCGAAGGATATGTTAGCAGTGCACATTTCTTTTATTGGCAAATGTGATAGTTTGTTTTACTAATACTGGTAGTCCTCTTTTAATAATGGCAAGTTGGAGCAAGACGCCAAAAACATATCACTTTCATTCAAAATGGGAAAACAATATCTTCTTTACTAGTACCTATAACAAAGAAGTGTGTTTGTTTACTGTGCAACACACCAACACACATGTTTTGATGGGAAAGAAAAACAATATCAAACATCATTTTAAAACTTTTCACTTGAGGATTGAAAAATATTTTCCACTTAACTCTGATTTTAGAAGAGAAAAGGTACGGCAGCAAAAAGGTCAGTTAAATACGTCAACAATCTATTTTCTTCCAATCATTAGTAGCTCTTAAACCCACCGGGTTGGTCTAAGGGGCCGCTAGTCACCTGTTTAACGGCTGTTTTTCAAAGACGAAGGTTCCTCATTCAAATGCTAGTAATTTTTTTTTTGGTTTAACGTCCGACTGTTTTGAAAATTGCTGCTAATGCAGACGGTGAAGGATGAAATGAATTTTTTGTAACGTATAAAAAATGCCGTGCCCGAGTGGGATTCGAACCCAAGACCGCGCGATGAGAGGCGAGCACGTTACCAACATCGCCAATGCGGCCGGCTAATGCTAGTAAAGGTAGTAAAGCAACCCCATAACCCAATCAGATGTGTATGACGTGTAAATGAGGTGTAGTCTTCTACAGACACACTCACTGAGTATGGTTAATTGAACCCCAACCATCAAACTACACCCACAACCACTGTCCACTATTCAAATCTGTATAAAATTAACTACCTTTACTAGCATTGGTAGTTACTTTTATACGGATTTGAATAGTGGACAGTGGTTGTGGGTGTACTTTGATGGTTGGGGTTCAATTAACCATACTCAGTGAGTGTGTCTGTAGAAGACTACACAGTCTCATTGACACGTCATACACATCATCCTCATCTGATTGGGTCATCTCATTGCTTATTGTTCTCTATTGAGCAGATTGCAACGTACACACATTGGGAATAAAAAAAAAAATTAGTAGCTCAGTATAGGTTTCAAAAATGGCAGGATTGGTCATTGGCTTAAGGGGAGATTGTAGGTTTCAACTCAATATTTTGATTTTTGGTTTTTTATATTTTTCAATATTTTACGCCTAGATCAACCAGAAAAACATTAAATTACGTAAAAAAATTTTTTTTATGAAAAAATAAAGTTTTTATCAAGTTTACACAGAAAAATTATCATGTTATGAAGAACAAATATTTTTCATAATTTTATACTGCTCGTTTTAGTGTAAAGAGAATTTTATTTTTTTTAAATACCTGCATCACGGTTTTTAATACTCTCAGCTGTTGTTTCACCTTTCTAAACAACTGTAGATGGAAAATTTACTTGTTTGTGTACATATTGTTTTTGATTTGCGCCTTCTTGTTTCTTACCCTTTCTCATAAATTTAGATTTTTAACATTAAGGTACATTTTTCTCAGAAAACAATAAACCTACCAGGCTGAAATTTTTACCAGTTAATTATCTTGTATAGCCACATACATATACACCGACATTTTTATGACTTCCTCAGGTGCTCCAAAAATTAGTAATACGCAAAACACGTAAAAAGTTTATCGTATTTTTGAAAAAAAATGATATGGTCCAGATTAAATTCAAACAATATCAGTAGCTCAAGAAGAAACCGGACACCTATAATGTGTAAAGTTTCATTTCCCCATCTTTTACCAATCCTATGAAAAAAATCTGGTGTGAAACACTCACACAACTTTCTCTTGCCAATGCAAATAATTAATAATAAACCTAACATTATTAATAAAATATTTGAAATAAACAAAATCTAACCTCAAAAACATAACCTTATTTTAATCATGAGTGAATGACGCAAAATGAAAATCGAACTCAATTTGGCTTAAAAAAAAACCGAAAATCACACTCACGCTAAACTAGGCTCTGTAGAGAAAAATTCTCTAAATAAAAGTTGTAGATCTCTTAATTTACTATAAATTAAATTATATACACTTTTGTTGTAAAGTGCATGCTAAGGCCGAAATCTTAAAAAATCGATTTTTCACACGTTTTCGTGAGAAAAAACATAAAATCGCTAATTACCGGTAAACTAAGCGTTATACAAAAAAAAATGTTTGAAATAAAAGTTGTAGGTTTTGAAATTCTCTACAACTTTTATTATATACATTTTTGCTCTAAAATTAATATTAAAGCCGTAATCTTAAAAAAACACTTTTTTACGTAAAAACAGCCTCACCAAGAATTTCAGCAAACATGGCGCCTACCGTATCTTTTAGAGAATAAAAAGTTGAGTAAATGAGGCGATTTTTAAAAAAATCGTAGGACCAGTTTTTGAGAAAATCGCAAAAAAGTGAAAAATTATACGAATAAACTACTACTTCCGGTTGACCGATTTTGATGAAAATGTTCGTGTCGGGTCCGGTAGTGGTATGTAACTTAAGTTTCAAGTTTCAAGTTCGTACGATGTTCCGTTCTTGAGATATTTTGCACACACGCGCGCGCACACACACACGCGCGCGCGCACACACACACACACACAGACCAATCGCTAAAAACATGTGTGTGTGGGTTCAGGGGGTCTGAAAGCGTATAGATTCGGTGAAGAGTGTATTTGTTGTGATGGACATGAAAACAATACTTTCCTTCCTATATATTCATATAGGCAAGAGAAAGTAAAAATAGCTAGCTTCATTTCAGATGATTAGTACATAGGGACTTCACCGTTTCTACTTGCTCTGAGCCAGTTATCGCCAAACTTATTATGGGGAGACATGTTTCTGAAATTCTTGGTGAGGCTGTTTTTACGTAAAAAAAAATTTTAGGATTGCGGCTTTAATATGCATTTTAGCGCAAGTATTTATATAATAAAAAATGTAGAGAATTTAAAATCCTACAACTTTTAGTTCCAAATTTTTTTTGCATAATGCTTAGTTTAGCGGTAATTAGCGATTTTCTGTGTTTTCCCTCACGAAACGTTTGAAAAATCGATTTTTTTAAGATTTCGGCCTTAGTATGTATTTTACGACAAAAGTATAATAATCAAATTTATAGGAAATTAAAAGATCTACAACTTTTATTGAGAGCATTTTTCTCTACAGAGCCTAGTTTAGCATGAAAGAGTGATTTTCCGTATTTTTAAGCCAAACTGAGGTCGATTTTCATTTTGCGTCTTTCACTCATGATTAAAATAAGGTTATGTTTTTTTAAGGTTAGTTTTTTGTTTATTTCTAATGTTTTATTCTGCTCATAACAGACAGATGAAGTGTCAAATTATTTACACTCAATCTGTTAGTTGCAGGGCTAAAATAAATAGTTCTGTTTCTTGTCACATGGTCAGCCAATTAAATGACTGAATCATTTAAGAACAGAAGAGGTATAGGTGTATTGTGACACTAATCAGAGTTATCTCCTCTGAAGGAAATGAATTTCATTATACAGTTGGATTGTGTGGTGAATGAAGTGAAGGTGTCATTTGCAGAGTGGAAAATATGTGCTTCTCAGAGGGCCCGGCATGCTGATAAGCATACTTTTCCACTGAGTGAGTTGTGGCAATGGTAAACCACCTCACTCCTTGTTTTACCTAGTAAAACTTTTACAGGTTCAAACCAGCCTTTCGGCTGATGACCTAAACAATAACAATGTTTTATTACAATGTTAAGGTATATTGGTCATTATTTTGATTGGCAAGAGAAAGTTGTGTGAGTGTTTCACACCAGATTTTTGTTTTTGTTATCGTTCGACTGTTTTGCGCATAACTGCTAAGGCAGATGAAGATAAATGAAATCAATATAATAAAAAAATCCCAGACCTGGCCGGGAATCAAACTCGGGACCTCGGCGTAGAAACCGGTCGTGGTAATAATTTAATATTGTTCATTAAAATGGATTTATCAAGCCTTACAGAAAAAGAGATGAGCTTTTTAACGACACCAACAAAAGTTTTACAATGAAACCGGTAAAGAAGATCAGGTAAGTTACTGTCGCTGTAAGTTTAAAAGGACGAAGCAAACGGGAAGGAAGATACGATTCATCTTGAAGTAAATAAACAAGATGGTGGGGGAGAATTAGTAACAGACTGTATGAAAGAAGGATCAGAAGGAGAGGAAGGGATGAGAACACCTACCTGCTTCTCCTGGCTTCAAACCGACTTCCACAAATCGACAACGACGTTTCTGTTTGTTCCGTCGTCGGGCTAGCAGCGCGCACACATTTCTTCCACTTGTTTTGTTGGTACCGTTCTTTGCCAGGTCGTTGACATACAGGTTATTCATGTTCGATATCAGATAAATAATGAACCATGTATCAAACTGTGAAGTAAAGTGAATTCTATAAAATATTATATTACTTTTTACATTCGTATAACCTCAGCAGCGAATCTTAACATTTTCTAGATAGTTATCAAATGAATTTTTTTAAAATGTTTATAAGCTATATTTCACAGGTAACGTATCGGTGATCAATCGATGTTTGTTTATGTAAATTACTACTTTTATTTTATTAATTATAAAATTGTTATTCTAGTTAATACTTGTAAAATTATTATCGAATATATTCTAGTTAATAACTGCAACCGTATTAGTGTGTCTAGTTTATATTTGTAGCCAAGTATAACGAAATGCTTTAGGTATTAGTGTGACAGACAAGTAACGGTATTTCTGAACACTCCCGGTGTAAACAGAACAGACACGTTATGTAGCGACCAACGTACTGTACCGTACTTATTTTACCATTAAAAACCAGTTAATAGTGCGATTGCGTTTGTTTTTATTTCATTCTATTCTTTTTGTACGAGTAAAAATTATCTGTGGTAATTTTGTACGTTGGCTACCACAGCACACCGTATTTCTTTACATGAAACTCCGTTATTTTTGTTTATAAAACCGTAAATCAGCGCAGCGCTTCGTAACAAAAACAACTGTACATTTAATAAAGTAATCTAACTGTGATTTTAATTATTTGTTTGTTTTAATTTCATTTTTACACGCTTCGTAAATTTATAACAAATAATACAATATTATTTCATTTTGTCTTCCTGTATTAAAAAAATATATCTTTGTGTTTGTTTACTGTATTACGATATGGTCCTTGACCTTGGTCATATTAATAATTTTCAAAAAGTATCTTTTGGTCAACTGCATCCAGAAGACTCCAAAAGGAGCTCCCGAGATGTCAATATTATTAAACTAGATAACCTCAAAAAATTAATGTTTTAGTTCCTCAACTGCTTTCGATTCATGTTTTTTTTTATTTTATCTTTTTTTAAATTTTAAAGTTGCATTAACAGCTCGATTATTAGCGACTACGGTGGGTATTAACTTCTGTAAATTTTTAGACCCTAGCCGGGAATCGAACCCGGGACCTCCGCGTTGTAGGCTAGCGCGCTACCACTACGGTACGGAGGCAGCCAGATTTCAAGTTATTCCTGTGATCTGTGTGCCCATTACATCTTTTTTTTTTTTTTTTTTAACTTATTTATTTACAATCAGCCTTGCAATGTGGCTTTAAGCAAATCATTATACAAGAACTAAACTTACGTGAGTGAAGTAGACAGCCTTTGCTCTCACTTCAACTAAATAAAATTAGAAAATAAAGTTAATAAAAACTAAGAAATGTTGTAAAGTTACAAAATTAACAAAAACAGTGTAAAAGAAGTAAACAAAAAAATGAAGTAAACAATGTAAAAGAAGTTAACAATAAAAAAGTAAAATAAATAAAATTTTGAAATTTCACTTTAGATTAAAAAGTAGTGATGAGGATGAGTGGTGAATTTAACTTTGTGTATGTATTAAAATCGTTGGTCTAAGTCGAGGATGTGATGTCTTTTGAGGCGCTTCGTTTCCTCACTGTTGTCCAGTAAATTTAATGCCAGGTGGTTCTGGTGATTGTTTAATCTTAGCTGGTACCGGAGGCTCAGCTCTCTTATCTCTTCTGTTACGGTACGGATACGAAGATGGTCATGTATTTCCGAGTTTCTTATAAACCACCCAGCGTTACTCGTCGATCTTAATACTTTATTTTGGAAGCGTTGTATCATTTCAAAATTGGATCTGCTGGATGTACCCCAAAGCTGAGCGCCATACTTCCAAACAGGCTTGAAAATTGCCCATTACATCTAAATTTATTTTCTTTAATTAGTTTTTACCACACCAGAGAGCACACCAGACACATCGCTCACACAAAATTTAATAAATAAGGTACAGTAGAACCTCTTTAATTTGGCACGTTTGGGACTCGAAGCTTGCCAGATTAAAGGAAATTCCGGACTATGGAGTTTATTTATAAAAATACAGGAGTCGTATAAAAAATAACACAATTTGCACAAGAAACTTTTACTGTATGTATTTATTATTAAAACATGGGTTATTTAAACAATATAAATCAATATATAATACAGTACAGGAGAAATATTAAAATGCATTTTTTAAGTACAGTACATGATGAAATAAATTTGAAGACAGTACAGTACTGTAGTCTGCTATTGGTGGTTTTTAGCAACAGCACTGGGAACAAGTTAGCAACAGGCTGGGAAAAAGATCTAATATCTACTTGCTTCTTACGACTAGTATTTTTTTTATTTAAAAAATCATTTTTTATTATATGCAAGTTCATAACTTCGGCCATACTGTATTGTTTATTTGACTCAGCAAATTTTACAAACGTGTAAAAAAGCGTACTGAGTTTACAAACTCAGAGCGTGACGCTTTGTGGCTGTTGAGTGTCGGGTTGCTCACTTTACAATGTTCATTGTGAAGAAGGCAATTCTATAATTTTTGTTTATTGCCGTTGATGCCGGATTATAGACAATTCCGGGCTATAGAATGTCGGGATTAAGGAGGTTTTACTGTAATTTTAAAGAAAATCATAGGAGTTGTTTTTTTACAAAAGTGTAAATAAACTACTCCTTTTTTTTTTGTTTAACATCTGACTATTTTACAATTACTGCTAATGCAGGCGGTAAATTTTTTTGCATCCAGGAGATTCCAAAAGGGAGTATAGGACATGTCACGATAAAACTGATTAACAAAAAGTTTATCACAATGATAAATTCATCACTTACCACCAAAAATTTGTTTCTGTTACTGCTTACTTCAGTAAGCTTGTCATGAACCCCTTTATATGAAATAGCACACAAAGTGAAAAATAAAAAATCAAACACAATGATAAATTCATCACTTACCAATAATTTTTTCCTGCTACTGCTTAACTCAGTAGGCTTGTAATGAACCCCTTTGTATCAAATAGTACACAAGATTTGTTTAATTACAAGTTAAATATTTTTCAACCAAAAACTATTTAGAAAGGAATTTGTGCACACTGTAAAATATTTCATCAAATATTGTTTTGGCTTTTTTTTAAAAATGACTCATATTATCACAACTTTTTAAACATTGTGGCAATTTATTGATTTGTATTTTCTACCTGCATAAATTGGTTTTTGTTCAAACAATTTAGTGTTGTGATTAGCAACATAATGTTAGAAATAATTATTATTTTGTAAATTTAATGTTTTATGTTGGTAGTGTGTGGGGTTGTTATTTGGCAGTAACAGCTGCGTTAAGGGAGGGAGGGAAGTGCGCCTTGAGTGTGTGTATGCGGTGTTATGTATTTTGAGATTATTTATAAATTTAGCTAATTTATAGCCTATACGAGTGTTTCATTGCTTTGAACTCCGACATCCTTGACAAGTATTTAATTGTATGTGTTTGCGAATGTATTGTGGTGTATTAGAAAAACACCCCATACAATAATAATCGATTCTGTTTCTTGTGTAGTGGTTGTGAACATCTAAATTCTGTAAAAAGGTATTTTTCTTTATGTGCATTATAACTTGAAAAATGTAGAAAGAAGGAACTGTGAGCAAATAGTGATCTGCATGAGGTAAGGTGGTTGACTCTTATCATACACCTAACAGCTTTTTTCTGTATTTTAAAAACTCTTTCAATGTTACACTGTGATGAATTACCCCATACTAATATGGCATACCTGATACGAGATAAAATTAAACCATGATGAGCTGCTATTAGAAATATTTTATCATTTAATCTGGCAATTTGTTTTAATGCAAATACCCCAGATGATGTTTTACCACAAATTTGATCGGTATAATAATCCCAGGATAGAGTCCTATCTAGTGACACTTCTAGAAACGTCACTGTTTGCACATGATCTAGGATATTATTTTATATAAAGACATCCACTTCTCTATTTTCCGTTACATTTGTGTTTGCGTTTGCTACTTCTACTACTTCAACCACTTCTTCTGGTTGACTAATTTTGATAATTGTGTTTGTCTGGTCCCCCCATGGAAGCCCTCTACCTTACTTAAGATCAAAATTTTTAAATTTATGAGATATTCTATTTTTGAGGTATTTATTTAGACACAAAGGCAAAATGGTTTTTTAGTCCAGGGAGCCTGAAAACATTTATATCTAGTGAAAAATTGACATGATTAAAGTCACAATCTTAAAAAAAACCATTTTTTACGAGAAAACAACCTTCCTAAGAATTTCGGCAGACATGGCGCCTACCCTATCTTGTAGGGCATAATAAATTTAGTAAATGAGGCGATTTAAAAAAAAAAATCGTAGGAACCATTTTTGAGAAATTCGCAAAAAAGTGAAAAATGACACGAATAAACTATTACTTCTGGTTGATCGATTGTGATGAAAATGTTCGTGTCGGGTCCGGTAGAGGTATTAGTAACTTAAGTTTCAAGTTGGTATGATGTTCTGTTCTTGAGATATTCTGTTTACACACAAAACACAGACACACACACAGAGACCAATAGCTAAAAACATGATTTTTTTGGGTTCAGGGGGTCGGCAAATGTGATCAGGTGAAAACTTTGAAAAATCGACTTGAAAATAATACTTTCCTTTCTATATTCATATAGGCAAGAGAAAGTAAAAATTGCCACCAATTATAGATATTGAAGTCACGAGATTGCCTTTAGCGTATGAATTGGCTGTGTGGAAGGGAAGTGAAATATTTACAGTGCTATCAACCTCAACAGTGAGACACTACTCGTACATTTCACTACCATGCAGTTTCTAGATACATTTTGTAAGCTGTGGTTTATTCCGAGAAAATATTTTCTTCATAAACCTTATAAGAAGTAAATATGACCTGTAATATTGCCTAGAGCTTAATTGCACGACTAGAAATGTTTGATTTACTTTAATTACAAATGAATAACCTTCTTTATTATTGCTGACATTGGCGTTTTCATTATCAGTCTCTCTAGTATCTACCTAACCGTTTTCTTTTTTTAGCGGGTGTCAACAAAACTGTTGAAGAATAGCTTATTCGCGTCCTTAATTTCCTTCTTTATTTTTTGAATTGTGGAAAGAGAAATATCACAGTAGTTAGCTGCTTGCTCATGGCTTTTGTTAAGAGGCACGGATAGCCATTTTTGTTTAGCTTCAACTTCATAACATTATATTACATTGCGTTCAGCACTGAATAGCTCGACCTCGTTTTTGAGAAACCGACATTTGTGTTTACGGTAACAAACAGATATATTCGTACAGTTAACCTACAAAATGTTCCGCGATATGCCTACTGTATATGCTCTGGGTATAGTACAAGTTGTTATAATGTTTGTCGTAGTGAAATGAAAGCAGTCGCGGCGCATGCGCACTGATGTTCCCCCTTTACCCCTCGTTGCAAACGAGGGCAAACGCAATGGGTGAGTCAACTGACTAAACAGTGTCTTTGTAATATGTGGTTGTACCGCATTATAGCAGAATATAAATGGAGTATAGGTGAGTATTGCTCGAGTCGCAGCTGCGTGTAGTTGTTGTGGAATGCAGTGAGTGCGTTGTTATAGTAGTGGCACAATGTATGAGTGTTAATAGTGTTTGTTTCACAGCTCATGGCATTTGTAGTGGTAGCGTCTACTAACTAGACTAAAAAAATCTGGTGTGAAACACTCACACAACTTTCTCTTGCCAGTGCAAATAATTAATAATAAACCTAACATTAGTAATAAAACATTAGAAATAAACAAAAAATTAACCTCAAAAAACATAACCTAATTTTAATCATGAGTGAAAGACGCAAAATGAAAATCAACCTCAGTTTGGCTTAGAAATACGGAAAATCACTCTTTCTCTCTAAACTAGGCTCTGTAGAGAAAAATGCTCTAAATAAAAGTTGTAGATCTTTTAATTTTCTATAAATTTAATTATATACACTTTTGTCGTAAAATGCATACTAAGGCCGAAATCTTAAAAAAATCGATTTTTCACACGTTTTCGTGAGAAAAAAACAGAAAATCGCAAATTACTGCTAAACTAAGCATTAAACAAAAAAATGTTTTAAATAAAAGTTGTAGAATTTTAAATTCTCTACAGCTTTTATTATATAAATTTTTGCGCTAAATTGCATATTAAAGCCGTAATCTTAAAAAAACTATGTTTTTACGCAAAAACAGCCTTACCGAGAATTTCAGTAAACATGACGCCTAACCTATCTTGTAGAGATTAAAAAATTGAAGAATCCAGGCGATTTTTAACAAAATCGTAGGACCAGTTTTTGAGAAAATCGCAAAACAGTGAAAAATTATACGAATAAACTACTACTTCCGTTTGACCGATTTTGATGAAAATGTTCGTGTCGGGTCCGGTAGTGGTATGTAACTTAAGTTTCAAGTTCGTACGATGTTCCGTTCTTGAGATATTTTGTATACACACACACACACACACAGACCAATCGCTAAAAACATGTTTTTTGGGTTCAGGGGGTCTGAAAACGTATAGATCCGGTGAAGAGTAAATTTCTTAAAATCGACATGAAAACAATACTTTCCTTCCTATATATGCATATATTAAAGAGAAAGTAAAAATATTCGTATCATCTGGCGCACTAATTTAACAAATACCTCAAGGGGTTATTAACTTGGTCAAATTCATAATACGTATTTAACTTACCAATTTATAGTCTATCAAAATCTGTAAATAAATAAATGTAATTAATACAAAGAAATATGCTTAATACGGAAAATTTGAAAACTAATGTTTTGTGTTGTTGTTTAGGTCATCAGCCTGGTTGGCTGGTTTGAACCTTTAGAGGTTTTACTAAGTAAATAGAAGAGTGAAGTGGTTTACCATTGCCACTACTCACTGAGTGGAAAAGTATGCTTATCACCATACCAGGCCCTCTGAAAAGCATATATTTTCCACTCTGCAAATGACACTTTCACTTCATTCACCACAGGGTTCAACTGTATAATGAAATCCATTACTTTCAGATGAGATAACTGTGATTAGTGTCTTTTACACCTCTACCTCTTCTGTTGTTAAATGATTCAGTCATTTAATTGGCTGACCATGTGATAAGAAACAGAACTATTTATTTTAGCCCTGCAACAAACAGATTGAGTGTAAATAATTTGACACTCCACCAATGTTTTGTATCAAGAGTAATACAGGGTCCGGCAGATTAATCTGACGATTTTGTATTCATTGGTATGTTGGCAACACTGAATAGGAAGTTGGTACAGTTGTTACGGGGTAGCCCTAATATTACCATTTCAGCTGCCATCATGAGTTGGTCGTGTGAGCCCCGTGCTTTTGTGATTGAAGCGTATTTCAAAAACAATGATTCTGTTTTTGCTACGCAGCGTTTATTTTGTAGACATTTTAATTTAAACCGAAACGCGTCTGTTCCAAGTAGGAGTACGATATTGCTGTGGGTGAAAAACTTTCGTTTAACATCGTCTGCTTTGAAACTGAAACCAACAGGACGAAAGCGTTGTGTGAGAACTTCTGAAAACATTGAGGCTGTAAGGTTATCCTAGTCGCAGTCTCCACGGCGTTCCTTAGTGAAGCATGCTGCCGCACTAAGAATGTCTGACCAAAGTGTGAGAAGAATCCTTCATGATGACCTTCAGTTCCATTCGTACAAGATGATGTTCGTGCAACAACTTACTGAAAATGACTACGCGTCTCGCAAAACAGCATGTGAGCTAATTCTCGAAAATTTGTAAGGTTGAATGAGTGCATGAGGAACAATGGGAAACATTTGGATGACATAATTTTCAAATGAAATATTCAAGTGAACTATTGAAGTGCTGTAAGTAAAATTGTATAATTTGAATTTGCATTTGACCCATTAAACTTTGTTGTACTATGAATCGTGCTTTTTTTAGACCCTCCAAAATCATCAGATTATTCTGCCGGACCCTGTAGAACGATCGTATTCCCAGCATGCATCACTCATTCATAATACTTCACCCTGGAACCGCACAATAGATGGTAGGGCTACTATAAAAAAGGAAATGTTTGTTAGTTTCAGAGAGGATGGAGATTATTATTAGCCATGTACATGTTACAACTGGTGGTGGAGATGGTCGGAGCAAGTGTAGGGAGAGAGAGAGGGAGTGAGAGTGAGAGCTGTCGTGGGAGTGATGAGAAACTCAAGTATCTCTGGGGAGATGCACTCACTGATCCACCTCGGTGTATTGGACCAAACAACATGCCATATCCTATGTATGTATCAAACAAATGTTCTTCTTAACCCTTTCAATCCCAACATTTTTAACTACAGTAAAACCTCTCTAATTCGTCACTCTCTAATTCATCACCTTCTATAATTCGTCAGCCCTCCCCAGTTCATTATAGGAAAATATTTCTGCAGAGTTTGATATTTTCCGAAAATGAAACGCAGGTTCAAGAATTTTGGAAAAAGTATACAATCAAAGATGCTATATATAACATATCACAAGCATGGCATAACATTTTGAAAACAACACTTAAGTCTTGTTGGAACAATCTGTGGGCTGACCGAGAAGAAACTAGTAGCATCCGTTCTTACAATGAAACAAACAATGTCTTATCAGAATTAAAAGAAGTGCCAGAGTATACCTGTGACTAAAAGTATTACCGACGAGGAATTAGTTGAATGGATAGAGCAAGATGCTAACGAACTTGGGTATGAGATTTTAAGTGACAAAGAAATTGTGGCCTACGTTCAAAACAAAGATTCACCTGTTGAGGAAGATAGCAACGAAGAATATGTTTCAAGCCGTGGAAATATTAGTACGAATCGAGAAATAGAAGGAATGCTGACAAAGTGCATCGAATGGTATGAGAGACAGAAAGAAGCAGAGTTATCAAAATTAATTGTAATACGACAAATTCGCCAGTTGGCTGTGGAAAAAGAAAAGAACTCGTTGGTAGAAAAGAAGATAACCCACTTTTTCAAGAAATAAATTTGGCATTTTACATACATACATACATATTAGTGTAATTAAGTAACGTTTTCTAAATTTTAATGTGATTTTTTTGTAGTGTTAAGTGATACATAGTTAAAGATTCGTTTAATCGATTTTGCAAATGTATACTTTTTCAATTGTAATTTTATATTCGGTAACGTGTACTGTGTTTTGCGTTCTATGAGGAGGTACCCAAAAGAAACCGGAATTATTTTTTAAAACTATTTATTTTTAATTTTTTTACAAAAGAACCTTATCCCCTTCAAAATACTCTCCATTACAACTAATACATTTGTCCCACCTGTGCTTCCACTGTTCAAAACATTTTTTGTACTCCTCTTCAGTGATGGCTGCCAGCTCATCCGTCGTTTTTTTCTTGACATCATCAACGTTGTTAAATCAAAGACCTTTCATGCCCCTTTTCATGCGTGGGAACAAGAAAAAATCACACGGAGCCAGATCGGGTGAGTACGGTGCGTGTGGTAGCAAAACCATGCTGTTTTTCGCCAAAAACTGGGTAACCGAGATTGCCGTGTGTGCAGGCGTGTTGTCGTGGTGGAAAAACCAGTCCCCTGTCTGCCACAAATTAGGTCTTTTATGACGAATGCTGTTTCGTAGTCTTCTTAACACTTCAAGATAAAAAGCTTGATTTACCGTCTGGCCTGGTGGAACGAACTCTGAATGGACAATTCCCCTCACATCAAAAAAACAAATCAGCATTGTTTTGATGTTCGATCTGACTTGACGACTTTTTTTTGGTCGGGGTGATAATGAAGTCTTCCATTGACTGGATTGTTGTTTGGTTTCTGGGTCGTACCCATAGCACCAAGACTCGTCACCCGTAATGATCTTTGACATGAAATCTGGATCAGTTTCAAGCTGTTGTTTCAAATCACTACACGTTTCAATTCGACGTTCCTTTTGAGTGTCTGTCAGAACCCGAGGCACAAACTTGGCAGCGACTCTTTTCATTGTCAAGTCTTCTGTTAAAATGCGTTGGACTGAGCTCCAAGATAACCCACTAACCTGTGATATTTGGTCAATGGTCTGTCGTCGGTCTGTTCGTACAATTTCTTTCACTTTCACAACATTTTCGTCTGTTCGGGAAGTCGACGGTCGTCCAGAACGAGGTTTGTTCTCAATCGACATGTCGCCATTTTTAAAGCGCAAAAACCACTCGTACACTTGGGTTTTTCCAATAGCGTCGTCTTTGTAAGCTGTGTTCAACATTACAACTGTTTCCGCGGCGTTTTTACCGAGCAAGAAGCAAAATTTCACAGCCGCACGTTGTTCATTAAAACTTGCAATCATGAAAAACGACACGAGCACAAAACAGCACTAGCGAGAACAATCACTGCACGAGAACAGAACAAGCTAGATCAACGAACAAAATGGCATTGAACTGGCAATGAGTAGCGCTACAAGCAGCCTAGTGGCGGGAATTTGTACTGCACAAGCTCCGCCCACAGCAGAGCTATTCCGGATACTTTTGGTTACCCCCTCGTACAAATTAGAAAATGTAAGTACAACCATATACAGAATTTCTGAAGTAGTATAAAACTAGATACGTAGACTAATACAAATTTACTGTAGCTACAGGACTTAGAATTACTTATTGTGTTTATCGTTAATGTAAGTTTCATTTATGTAATTCGACTTTTATGGATCTAATATACGTACGAGTATGTTATTTATTAACCGTTCATAGCAAATTCCATAATTCGTCACTTTCTGTATTTCGTCACTCCTTTGGTCCTGAACGAGACGAATTAGAGAGGTTACACTGTATATACAAAAAATTATGTGTACATTGTTTCATAAATAAAAGTGTAATAAAATCACTTTTAGTGCTTTAGCCCTTTTGATGGCCTGACACGTACGTCACATTGGGACTTGATGGTATCAAAGTTCCCAAAAATATGAATAAGTAAAATCATGTTCAGGCTTCCTAAACAAAACATATTCTCTTAACTATAATTTGTAGCAAAAAACTAAATATGATTTTAATATTAAATACATTATTTACGACTTAAAAATTTACAACGAAAATATATTGGTAAAATGGATAAAATCAGTATTTACTTAAAGTCTAAAAAATATACTTGTACATACATACATTCAACAAATTCAAAAAAATGCTACTTTATTTTAGTTAATGAACACGAATATTTGAAACTAAAATTAACTTTAAAAAAACTGATGATCGCCTCCGTGGCGCAATGGTCAGCATGCTACACTCCAAAGTGGAGGTCTTAGGTTCAATTCCTGGCTAGGGTACAGAAAATTATTACACTTCACACCCAGCATTCTTTCATCCAAAGAAGTCACTAACACGTAACATTTTGATGGCTGTTATTTCACTCTAATGTGACTTCTATGGCACACTGGGTTAGAAAGGGTTAATCGGGTACTAAGTAGAAAATAAAATAAAAAATCTGGTGTGAAACACTCACACGACTTTCTCTTGCCAATATAAATAATTAACAATAAACCTAATATTAGTAATAAAACATTAGAAATAAACAAAAAACTAACCTCAATAAACATAACCTTATTTTAATCATGAGTGAAAGACGCAAAATGAAAATCAAACTCAGTTTGGCTTAAAAATACGGAAAATCACTTTTTCACGCTAAACTAGGCTCTGTAGAGAAAAATGTTTTAAATAAAAGTTGTAGATCTTTTAATTTTCTATCAATTCTATTATATACACTTTTGTCATAAAATGAATACTAAGGCCGAAATCTTAAAAAAATCGATTTTTCACACGTTTTCGTGAGAAAAAAATCAGAAAATCGCTAATTACTGCTGAACTGAGCGTTTTACAAAAAAGTGTTTGAAATAAAAGTTGTAGGTTTTTAAATTCTCTACAACTTTTATTATATAACGTTTTGCGCTAAAATGCATATTAAAGCCGTAATCTTAAAAAAACAACGTTTTTACGTAAAAACAGCCTCACGCAGAATTTCAGCAAACATGGCGCCTACCCTATCTTGTAGAGAATAAAAAATTGAGTAAATGAGGCGATTTTAAAAAAAATCGCAGGACCAGTTTTTGAGAAAATCGCAATAAAGTGAAAAATTATACGAATAAACTACTACTTCCGGTTTACCGATTTTGATGAAAATGTTCGTGTCGGGTCCGGTAAGGGTATGTAACTTCAGTTTCAAGTTCTTACGATAACCTATGTAACAGCATCAAATTTAAATTATTATGTCAAACAGTTATTCTGCAATAAATTTTTATAATTAGGGCAAGACTTTATGCTCACCCAGTATTATTGTTAATGTTTAATAACTAATATGGCCACCTTTATTGTTTATCATTTCACGTATGCAATTTGGCATAGATTCAATTTGTTTCCTGCATATTTTTTTAATTTCTTCGTCACGAAACCATGCCGATATTATTGCTGTAATGAGGTTATTTTTTGTAGTACAATCCATTTTTGAGAGTCGTTTTTTCACTATTGCCTGAAGATTTTCTATCGGGCTTATATATGGGGAGTTACCTGGCCATGTCAACACTTTAGCGTTTTCTTGTTTGAAAAATGGTTTCACTTTTTTGACAGTATGGCATGGCACTAAGTCTTGTTGAAACACTCCATTGCCATGTGGAAATTTTGTTTACAGTTGTGGCGCAACCTTTGACTTTAAAATTTGGATATATTCATCGCTTTTTAACACACCATTTACTGGGATTAATGAACAAGGACCTTCAAATGTGAAACAATCCCAAAACATTTTTTTCTGGGGATGTTTAACTGATTGCTGGATATGAGCTGGTGATATTCTGTCATCTACTGATTTCCGAACGTAAGAAACCTTTTGCCCCTGAATGTAAAAATGGGATTCATTAGAGAACATTACATTTTTCCAGTCCGCAACAGTCCACTTAGCATGTGCTTTGGTCCACAATAACTGTTTTTTGCTCATTGCTTGGGTCAAAAGTTGTTTTTTAGCCGGTCGATGAGCTTTCTGTCCAGCATCAAGAAGTCGGCGTCTAACAGTTGTCACATGCAAATTCATTCCACTGGCTGCAAGCTGTCGATTTAACTCCACAGCACTTAATTTTGGATTCACTTTACTTGTTCTCTCTAATAACTGATCCTGAGTCGCAGTGGTTTTTCTTTTACGGCCACATTTTCCTTTCCTTCGTGGTGAAAAGGAACGAGTTTCTCGAAATTGTTTTAATTTAGCATTCACTGTCCTTAGTCCAATGCCACACTCTGAAGCTATTTGTCGTTGTGTCATACCGCCGGTACACTCAGAGATAGAAACAATTTTTAAACGTTTTCTTGGAGTTACGTCCATCGTTACAATATATTACAAAACCAGACACAAAAACAATTTATGAATTTGTTATAAAAAGTCTGGTGTGAAACAATCACACAACTTTCTCTTGCCAATGCAAATAAATAACAATATAATGTTACATTCGTCATAAAACATTAGAAATAAACAAAAAACTAACCTCAAAAAACATAACCTAATTTTAATCATGAGTGAAAGACGCAAATCGAAAATCAACCTCAGTTCGACTTAAAAATACGGAAAATCACTCTTTCACGCTAAACTAGGCTCTGTAGAGAAAAATGCTCTCAATAAAAGTTGCAGATCTTTTAATTTCCTATAAAATTAATTATATACACTTTTGTCGTAAAATGCATTCTAAGGCCGAAATCCTAAAAAAAATCGATTTTTCACATGCTTTCATGAGAAAAAAATGAAAATTGCTAATTACTGCTAAACTAAGCGTTATACAAAAAAATGTTTAAAATAAAGGTTGTAGAATTTTTAATTCTCTACAACTTTTATTGTATAAATTTTTGCGCTAAATTGCATATTAAAGCCGTAATCTTAAAAAAACTATGTTTTTACGTGAAAACACCCTCACCAAGAATTTCAGCAAACATGACGCCTACCGTATCTTGTAGAGAATAAAAAATTGAGTAAACCGGGCGATTTTTAAAAAAATCGTAGGACCCGTTTTTGAGAAAATCGCAAAAAAGTGAAAAATTACACGAATAAACTACTACTTCCGGTTGACCGATTTTGATGAAAATGTTCATGTCGGGTCTGGTAGTGGTATGTAACTTAAGTTTCAAGTTCGTACGATGTTCCGTTCTTGAGATATTTTGCACACACACACACACACACACACACACACACACACACACACAGACCAATCGCTAAAAACATGTTTTTTGGGTTCAGGGGGTCTGAAAATGTGTAGATCCGGTGAAAACTCGATTTCTTAAAATCGACATGAAAACAATTCTTTCCTTCCACACACACACACACCATAGCCAAGAGAAAGTAAAAACTGAAATACACTTGTATGAACCACCACTACTTATGTCTAGAAATTGCTATAGAGACAAAAAACAACAACTTCACACTGCACAGACAGCTTACAGAATGTGTGTGGTTAGCAGTGTAGCCACAACATAGAAAAAAACAAAAAATTCCCTGTGTTCAGATTAATTTGCACGCTACTGTAAGCACGACCGAGTCATCTTGTTAACACCACATGTAATGGGAATCAGTTAATCACTTATGGTAAAATATTTTTACTTTCTCTTGCCTATATGAATATATAGGAAGGAAAGTATTGTTTTCATGTCGATTTTAAGAAATCGAGTTTTCACCGGATCTATACATTTTCAGACCCCCTGAACCCAAAAAACATGTTTTTAGCGATTGGTGTGTGTGTGACGAACATTTTCATCAAAATCGGTCAACCGGAAGTAGTAGTTTATTCGTATAATTTTTCACTTTTTTGCGATTTTCTCAAAAACTGGTCCTACGATTTTTTTAAAAATCGCCTGGTTTACTAAATTTTTTGTGATCTACAAGATAAGGTATGCACCATGTTTCCTGAAATTCTCGGTGAGGCTATTTTTACGTAAAAACATAGTTTTTTTAAGATTACGGCTTTAATATTATGTATTATACCGCAAAAATGTATAACATAAAAAGTGTAGAGAATTTAAAATTTTACAACTTTTCATACATTTTTTTGTAAAATGTATGCTTAGTTTAGGGGTAATTAGCGATTTTCTGTTTTTTCTCACGAAAACGTGTGAAAAATCAAATTTTTTAAGATTTCAGCTTTAGTATGCATTTTTCGACAAAAGTTTATATCATCAAATTTATAGTAATTTAAAAGATCTACAACTTTTATTTAGAGCATTTTTCTCTACAGAGAGTAGTTTAGCTTGAAAGAGTGATTTTTCATATTTTTAAGCCAAACAGGTCGATTTTCATTTTCTGTCTTTCACTCGCGATTAAAGTAAGGTTATCTTTATTGAGGTTAGTGTTTTGTTAATATCTAATGTTTTATTGCTAAAATTAGGTTATATTGTTAATCATTTGCATTGGCAAGAGAAAGTTGTGTGAGTGTTTCACACCAGATTTTTTTGTTATTCATTAGCAATATAAGACATACATTTTTATTTGTTTCTGGCTGCATTGTAAAGGCGAAAACATTGATGATTTTGTATTTTTTTGTCAGCGCTTTATAAACATGTGTTGTTGCGGTGCTCTACATATTGCAGCTGGCCAACAGCATGCTTATCATGTGTGTGTGTGTGTAATTCAGTATTAATATACAGGGTGACTTACGGGAAACGATGTTTTTCAAATGAGCAGTACAAAATTAATTTACAAGATAGTACTATTTTAATGTTACACAAATAAAGATTATAATTCATGAAAATGTTAATTTTTAAAAATTAGATCAGTCATGTGGTGGTCATCTGCTTCAATACAGGTTTCCAGCCTCCGTATAAAATCATTTGAAACTCGGGTCAACATGTCTTGATCAATCAAATTCACCTCTTCTGTAATTAATTGCATACTTCAAGTCTATTAAATTACGGGGTTTGTGAGCATAAACATGTTCTTTCAAATATCCCCACAAGAAGTAATCACAGTAGGACAAATCCGGTGACCTTGGCAGCCACGGTACGTCACCAAAATGTGAAATCAGCTTGCCAGGAAACATGTTTCTCACAACTTCCATCGATGTGCGAGCAGTGTGCGCTGTGGCGCCATCTTGTTGGAAATAAATGTTATTCATGTTGAATCCTCGCCTCTGAAGGTCTGGTCTGAGAAATATATTCAACATGTGAACGTAGCGTTGTGATGTCACTGTCACCGTCACGCCATTTTCCTCGAAAAAATACGGCCCGATAACTCCAAACTTGGCTACCGCATACCAAACTGTAACTTTCGGAGAGTGGAGAGGTTTTTCATGAATGTTACAGGGATTTTCATCAGCCCAGTAACGAAAGTTTTGTTTGTTTAATGAACCGTTTAAATGAAAATGGGCTTCGTCGCTCGTTAACAGTATTGCATTACGGTTACCATTAAACAACAATTGCATATGCACTGCAAATTCTTTTCTTTGTTCATAATCTGCCACGTTGAGTTCCTGGACCACCTACATCTTGTACGGATGAAATTTCAAATCAAGTCGTAAAATCCTCCTCACAGAATCACAGATCATGTTTAGTTGTCGTGCATGTTGGCGTGCAGATTGACTCGGACTCCTGATTATTGCCGCACTCACACCGGCGTCCTTGCTGTTCTTGCAGGGCCTGGTGGCTTTTTCTTTGATATTGTCTGAATGCCTCAACCCACCTTAACAATGTGTTTCAACTTGGAACTGTGCCGTTTTGACCGATATTGAAGTGGCGACGAAAGATCCGTTGTGTGGTTATAACAGACTCACCATTTCAAATAAACGTATCGTACGCAAAAATATGATGCTGTGTCGTCCACTGGCCCATTGTAACTGAAATGGTACGCCACACTCGGGTGAATGACATACCCTCCGTCGCCCCACCGCCTATCGAAGGCATGCACTAGCCATTTCAAAAACATCCGTTTCCTGTAAGTCACCCTGTATTTATATATATATATATATATATATATATATATATATATATATATATATTGAAATATATATTTACTAACCACCAGAATACGGTAACATAAAACACTTACCAATGTTTATAGCGCTTTCGTGTATCTTGTACACATCTTCAGTAAATTAAAATTTATTACAAGTCACAATTTAAAACTTCCTGCTCCTACCATGGTAGATAAGGAATAGTCGATTCTTATATTTAAAACAGTCTTGCCAACTTAATCAGTTGATTGTCGTATTCAATCTGTGTGTTCATTAATTTTTCCCTGTTATTGTATTTATAAAAATAATATTTTTCCAAAATTTCAATTTCATTTTGTTTGTTATTTATTTCTAATATTTCTAGATTATTTTTTATATTCGACATATTATGTTTATTTTTAATCATGTGTTCAGTTACATTGGAGAATTTTCGATTTCCTTTTTTATAGTTAGAATAGTGTTCTGTAAACCGTTTTTTAAAAGATCTGGTGGTTTTACCTATATATATTTCATTACATTCATTACATTTAATTTTATAAATTCCACATGAATTAAATTGATTATTTTCTTTTTCTTTATCATTTACATTTTTTGCCTTAATATTATGTTTTTGTACATTGGTAAGTGTTTTATGTTACCGTATTCTGGTGGTTAGAAAAAATATATATTTCAATTTTAAATAATACCGCTGTTGATAATCCTACATAGGATGTTTAATAAAATAATATATATATATATATATATATATATCAAACATCTTATGTAGGATTATCAACAGCGGTATTATTTAAAATTTGAAATTTGTATTTCTAAACCACCAGAATACGGTAATGGTAAACATTTACCAATGTTTAGAGTGCTTTCCTCTATTTTTTACACATTTTCAGTAAATTAAAATTTTAAATATATTTTTTTCAATCCCTAATGTGTGTACGTTAAATTAATCTGTTCAATTGAGAACAATAAGCAACCCCATGACCCAATGAAATGAGGTTGATGTGTATGATGTGTAAATGAAGTGTAGTCTTGTGCAGACCCAGGCCGACCATTCCTGAGAGAGTATGGTTGATTGAACCCCAACCATCATAGTACACGCAAAACCACTGTCTAATTTAAATATTGTATTCCAATAGTATTCTAAATTTAAATAGTATCAAACGAAAGATTTATTCTGAAAGTGATTTACTTTTTTCACAATTGCATGTTAATTGTAAGTGTTAAGGCATTCTGTACCGGGTTTGCACTATTTTTGTAATCCTCTGTGTTTTTTCTTCCTCTTCTTTCTTTCTTCTTCTTTTTGTTGGCCTACTGCTAACCTGCATCCGTTTCTCCCTCGACCACTTATGCAACTGAATTCATCACGGACAGATGCGTCCTTCGTTTGAGGCTTAATATTTTGGCCTAGCAACTAGCGTGATGCTGGCAACGGCTTGTGTATTTCAAAACGAGGCTTTGAACTGTACTTATGTCGGTTAATATAATTATTTATCATTGTGTTTGAGTATTTGCTGAACTGTCTGCTAACGTATTAATAGTAATTCTTCGTCGGTCGCCATCTTGGGCTCACGCACATGTTCCTGCAGCTGGACTTCAGGCTATTGTGTTCGATAACAAGTAAGTGTACGTTTTATGTTTGTGATAGTTGATTTAGTTGGTCTTTCAAGTGGTCTCATTCTCCTCCTGTGTTGTTTGTGTTGGTCCTCCTGTAAACATAATTTCAAGCCAAATTCACTTTTCTTAATTTACAAAACCATTGAGGCATTTTTACAAGGTGCTAATGTAAACAGTAAGTATAGCAAATGTATAAGTAACACTCGGTGTAATAATTAATTAAAGATGCGGTACGTTACTTGATATCGTATGTGATTGATTTCAGTTCGCAAATAAACAGAGCATTGAACAGGAGGGACACGATATGGCCCGGTTTGAAAGTTGGCTCTTCAAGGACAGGCAGAGCTCATTTCAGTCCGGTAGACCCGATGTTGACGAGGCATGCTCTCCTCAAAACGTACTCAATCATCAACAATGAAAACGATCAACAACAACTGTTTATGAGTGGTGATGGTTCAACACATAACGCACCTTTCAGTCGGACTGGTCAGTCGTTTCACTTTTTAATCTAGTTGTTAAGGCATCTGTTCCGGGGTTTTGCAGTGTTTTATATGCTCTCATCGTATCTCCACTGTTGCTTTGGGTTATTCAGGGGTGGTTCCAGGGCTGATTTTCGGGGGGGGGGGCTATCTTGTTTTTATGTAGCTCTTACTTTGCCCATAACAGACAGGTAGAGTGTCAAATTATTTACACTCGATCTGTTCGTAGCAGGGCTAAAATAAATAGTTCTGTTTCTTATCACATGGTCAGCCAATTAAATGAGTGAATCATTTAAGAACAGAAGAGGTAGAGGTGTATTGTGACACTAATCAGAGATATCTCCTCTGAAAGTAATGAATTTCATTATACAGTATGATTGTGTGGTGAATGAAGTGAAGGTGTCATTTGCAGAGTGGAAAATATATGCTTTTCAGAGGGCCCGGCATGCTGATAAGCATACTTTTCCACTCAGTGAGTTGTGGCAATGGTAAACCACCTCACTCCTCGTCTTACTTAGTAAAACCTCTACAGGTTCAAACCAGCCAACCAGGCTGATCACCTAAACAACACAAGCTCTTACTACATAATTTGTAATTGAGTCATTGAAAAGTCCTCTTTTATGGTGTATTGCTGTAACCACAATTTTAAAATTCATAGAGAAATTGTCAAGGCGCTGACTGGATGCGAGTGGCTTTTCACTACTGACACTGATTGTTATCTTAATACTATTTAAAAATAGATACTTTCTGTTTGATTCATTTTTTTTATACCTACTAAAATAATTATTGTTAATTGATAGGTACGAGTATTGGGATTCAGTTTTGTTAGAAATAATAGCTTATAGAAACTATTAAACTAAGTTTTCCTAGTATTAATGGCCCCCATGGCCCCTTCCCTGAAACCGCCCCTGGTGTTATTTTCAGTTATGCTACGTATTCCTCTATGTTCCTTCCCCTTCCACCTACGTCACTTCCTTTTCCCGTTGTCTTGGCCTCTTGTTTGGTGAAATTTGTCGTAATAGGCGTAACTATCAGTTAGCACCTTGCCATGGTGCTAACAATGGCATTCGTACTATTAAGGGTTGTCTTGTGCTGTCTTTATTAAATTGTGCTTTTGTTGTATTTATGTTTATATTTGTGTATGTACTTAAAGTGTATTTACGTTCTTCAATTCGGCATTGCTGCGTATTCCAACCAGTGTATTTCATTCAAGTAAGTGCGTTCAGTTCATGATAATAATTTACTGTTCAATTGGTCAATATTCCTGTGTCTCCTTTTTCTTATTTTTAATTTCTCTTGCCTATATGAATATATAGGAAGGAAAGTATTGCTTTCATGTCAATTTTTCAAATCGAGTTTTCACCAGATCTATATGTTTTCAGACCCCTGAACCCAAAAAACATGTTTTTAGCAATTAGTCTGTGTGTGTGTGTGAACAGAATATCTCAAGAATGGATCATCGTACGAACTTGAAACTTGAAACTTAAGTTACATACCACTACCGGACCCGACACGAACATTTTCATCAAAATCGGTCAACCAGAAGTTGTAGTTTATTCGTGTAATTTTTCACTTTTTTGCGATTTTCTCAAAAACTGGTCCTACGATTATTTTTTAAATTCCCTGGTTTACTCAATTTTTTATTCTCTACAAGATAGGGTAGGCGCCATGTTTGCTGAAATTCTGGGTGAGGTTGTTTTCACGTAAAAACATAGTTTTTTTAAGATTACGGCTTTAATATGCAATTTAGCGCAAAAATTTATATAATAAAAGTAGTAGAGAATTAAATATTCTACAACTTTTATTTCAAACATTTTTTTGTATAACGCTTAATTTAGCAGTAATTAGCGATTTCCTGTTTTTTTCTCACGAAAACGTGTGAAAAATCGATTTTTTTAAGATTTCAGCCTTAGAATGCATTTTACGACAAAAGTGTTAATAATAAATTTTATAGGAAATAAAATGATCTACAACTTTTATTTAAAGCATTTTTCACTACAGAGCTTAGTTTAGCGTGAAAGAGTGATTTTCCGTATTTTTAAGCTAAACTGAGTTTGATTTTCATTTTGCGTCTTTCACTGATGATTAAAATAAGGTTATGTTTTTGAGGTTAGTTTTTGTTTATTTCTAATGTTTTATTACTAATGTTAAGTTTATTGTTAGTTATTTGCACTGGCAAGAGAAAGTTGTGTGAGTGTTTCACACCAGATTTTTGCGTGTTCTATTATAAGTTATTTTGGTCTTGTACACTGGCCACTATAAATGTGTGCTGGTCCTCCGTTGGTTTATTTTCGACGCAAATTTCGAAGTTAAAAATTCACACTGGTATTTTTACAAGGTGGTGGCCACCTTAACACTAGTGATGGCGTTTATTTAACATAACACCATTAATAACATGTTTCTATTTTCACCAACCTTCTTTTTAAACTGCACTGTCACTTTTATTTGTATTTTTACTTACACGTGTTTCGGTGGATCCACCATTATCAGAGTAAATAACGTATAATTGAAATAAAAAATTATTTTATTTCTTTAAAATCTATAGAAGATGATACATCTTCAGTCATTTATATAAAACTGATTTAAAATTAAATTTCCTCTAATTTATCCCTTCCCATATTTACTGTAGATAGCAGCAGCAGTCAATATCACTTCATCATTCCTAAATTTGACCTGTTCATTCAAAATGTCCTGCTTTTACTCTTTTAAATATTTATAAATATGGAACATCTCATATTTTTCAATTTTATTTTTATTTTCTATATTACATTGTTCTATTATATTAAAATGTTCATTTGTTGTACCAAATTTATGTTTTTTCTCTTTTATATATTTTTTTTTTTTTTTTTTGCGCCCTGGAGACTCCAGGAGGAGGAGTATAGGACATGTCAGCATCAGATGTAACACCTGAAATACATAATAAGAATCACACAATGTATCACTGCTATCAAGAGCCGGCCGCAGTGGCGCAGTTGGTAACGTGCTCGCCTTTCATCATGCGGTCTTGGGTTCGAATCCCATTCAGGCACGGCATATTTTCATACATTACAAAAATTCATTTCATCCTTCACCGTCTGCATTAGCAGTAATTGCACAACAGTCGGACGTTAAACAAAAAAACAAAAAA